>JAUUTY010000831.1:0-167700 GCA_030979885.1 Lolium multiflorum | reverse complement strand
AGATTCGGGGGACAGGAGTCTCTGTTCCGGCACGCCGCCGGGACGGAGAGTGCCCCCGGAAGGCTCCTCCATCGACACCGCTGCCATCTCCACCGCCATCTTCATCGCAGCCTCTTGCTTTCATGAAGAGGGTAGTTCTCCATCGAGGCTCGGGGCTGTCCCGGTAGCTATGTGGTTCATCTCTCCTATGTGCACTTCAATACAATAATCTCATGAGCTGCCTTACATGATTGAGATTCATATGATGATGTTTTTTAATCTAGATGTCATTATGCTAGTCAAGTGGGTTTTAATTATGTGATCCCCGGAGACTCCTTGTCCCACGTGTGTAAAGGTGACAGTGTGTGCACCGTGTGGGTCTCTTAGGCTATATTTCACAGAATACTTATTCACTGTTATGAATGGCGTAGTGAAGTGCTTATTTATATCTCTTTATGATTGCAATGTGTTTTGTATCACAATTTATCTATGTGCTACTCTAGTGATGTTATTAAAGTAGTTTATTCCTCCTGCACGATGTAATGGTGACAGTGTGTGCATCCGTGTTAGTACTTGGCGTAGGCTATGATTATGATCTCTTGTAGATTATGAAGTTAACTATTGCTATGATGGTATTGATGTGATCTATTCCTCCTACCTGGCGTGAAGGTGACAGTGTGCATGCTATGTTAGTACTTGGTTTAGTCGTGTCGATCTTTCTTGCACTCTAAGGTTATTTAAATATGAACATTGGTGTGGAGCTTGTTAACTCCGGCATTGAGGGTTCGTGTAATCCTACGCAATGTGTTCATCATCCAACAAGAGTGTAGAGTATGCATTTATCTAATCTGTTATGTGATCAAAGTTGAGTGTCCACTAGTGAAAGTCTAATCCCTGGGCCTTGTCCTAAATGCTATACATTCAGCATTTCTTACATTTCTTTAGCGTTACTACTCTTTGTGTTACTCTGCTTGTTTACTTCCTACAATACTACTACCATCAACTGCACGCCAGTAAGCTATTTTCTGCGCCGTACTATTGCTCATATTCATTCATACCACTTGTATTCACTATCTCTTCGCCGAACTAGTGCACCTATTAGGTGTGTTGGGGACACAAGAGACTTCTTGCTTTGTGGTTGCAGGGTTGCTTGAGAGGGATAACTTTGACCTCTTCCTCCCTCCCTGAGTTTGATAAACCTTGGGTAATCCACTTAAGGAAACTTGCTGCTGATCTACAAACCTCTGCTCTTGGAGGCCCACTGTCTACAAGAATAGAAGCATCCGTAGACATCAAGCACTTTCCTGGCGCCGTTCGGGGAGGAAAGGTAAAAAGGTACTCACACTCAGGATCTGAAGCTACTAAAGAAAGCTATTCTCCGGCGCCGTTGTAAGTACTCAAAGCTATTTCCTTTAGACTCTACAACTGCGACATTTGGTTTCTTGTTTACACTAGTTAGGCATAATGGGAAACAGCAAAAATATGAGAACTTTATGAACTTTATCTTGAATTAGGACATGATGTATTTGAAGAGAGAATTAAAAAACCCATGGAACTTTATATGCATGCTAATGGGAATGTTATTACTATGAATGCTTTGAACACCATTGTTGCTAATGCTATGGAAAATTCTAAGCTTGGGGGAAGTTGGCTTTGATGAGCATGATATTTTTAGTCCCCCAAGCATTGAGGAGAAAATTTACTTTGATGATACTTTGCCTCCCATTTATGATGATTATAATGATAGTAGTCTTTTGTTACCACCTGTTATGGAGGATAAATTTGATTATGATTACAATATACCTCCTATATTTGATAGCTACTTTGTTGAATTTGCTCCCACTACAACTAATAAAATTGATTATGCTTATGGAGAGTAATAATTTTATGCATATGGCTCATGACAAGAATGTTTTATGTGATAGTTATATTGTTGAGTTTGTTCATGATGCTACTGAAAGTTATTATGAGAGAGGGAAACATGGTTATATGCATCTTAATAATATTAAGTTTCCCCTCTTTATGTTGAGAATCTTGAAATTACTCGTGTTTTATCTTTCTATGCTCCACTTTGTTCTTCATGAATTTATTTGTGTACAAGATTCCTTTTCATAGAAAGTGGGTTAGGCTTAAATGTGTTTGAATTTGCCTCTTGATGCTCTCTTTTGCTTTAACTACTATTTCTTGAGTGCATCATTAAAATCTTCTGCGCCTAGCTGAAAGGCGTTAAAGAAAAGCGCTTATGGGAGACAACCCATTGTTTTTACTACAGTACTTTGTTTTATATTTGAGTCTTGGAAGTTGTTTACTACTGTAGCAACTCATATCATGTTTTTGTGCCAAGTCAAGTTTCTATGTTTAAGTTGATGTTATATTTGGGATCGCTACGCAGAAACAGCATTGCTGTCTCTGTCACGAATCTAGGCACAAGTCTCTGTAGAAAATTCGAAAAAATCTGCCAATTTACGAGCGTGATCATCAGATATGTACGCAACTTTCATTAGTTTTGAGTTTCTGTGAGCAAGTCTGGTGCCATTTTAAAATTCGTCTTTACGGACTGTTGTTTTTTGACAGATTCTGCCTTTTTATTTCGCATTGCCGCTTTTGTTAAGTTGAATGAGTTTCTTTGTTCCATTAACTTTCAGAAGTTATGTGCAATGTCCAGAAGTGTTAAGAATGATTGTGTCACCTCTGAACATGTGAATTTTTGATTATGCACTAACCCTCTAATGAGTTTGCTTGAAGTTTGGTGTGGAAGTTTTCAAGGGTCAAAGAGAGGAGTATGATATACTATGATCAAGAGGGGTGAAAGCCTAAGCTTAGGGATGCCCCCGTGGTTCATCCCTGCATGTTTTAGAAGACTCAAGCGTCTAAGCTTGGGGATGCCCAAGGCATCCCCTTCTTCATCGACAAAGTATCATGTTCCTTCTCTTGAAACTATATTTTTATTCGGTCACATCTCACTACAAGAAAAGTTCTGATAGACAACGTCTCAAAATCGTCCGCTAAGGGGTATTTTTCGTCGCCTATGGGCCTAACCCGACGATATGGGTTCCGTTGTGGAAACTGCGTGGGGCAAGTCCAACGACGATTTTTCGGTCCGTCGCGCTTGGCCCTTCCGCCACGGAAAATCGGACCGTTGCGGAAGTGTTTTAGGGAGCCATTGTTCAAGTAAATGTGGCCCGACACGTGGCGACGCCGTTAGCTAGCAGGTTAACGGCGTGCCATTGGCCGTGATGGTAGATGGTGGCGCATGAGGCACAGCACGTCTTGCGGGCGGGCCGGATGACGCCGTTTGACCGGTCAACTATGGGCGGGCTGGTCCATTAGTTACGTGGGCCGGGCCTAACCTCTAAGGTTGACTGGTCAGAAAACCAAATGAGCCGCCCATTTAACAGCCAACAAGTCACCTTCACAACCGTGGGCCCGGCCCCGAAGCAGAATGGTGGGGCCAGCTCTGTTAGGTCCCACTTTCTGTTAAGAGCCGGCCCATTTAGTGTGTGGGGTCCATAGTATAGAAGTGGGCCAGCCCAACAAGCTAGTGGGCCGGGCAAAAAACACGGAGTGGGTCCACTTTCGATTAGGGTCGGCGATGTTCGTTTGTAGGGTCCTTCATACGACAGGAGTGGTGAGCCCAACGGAAATAGTGGCGGGCCAAAAACACAGTGGGACCCATCTTCTGTTAAAGAGGCAGGCCATTTAGTATGTGGGGCCCACCATATAGCAAGTGGTGGCCGGCAAGATAGTGGCGGGCCAAAAACACAGGTGGGTCCCACTTTCTGTTAAAGGGCCGGCCCATTTATTGTGGGGTCCACCATATAGCAGGTGGGCCGGCCCAACAAGATAGTGGGCCGGGCCAAAAACACGGGTGGGTCCCACTTTCCTCTTAAGGGGCCGGCCCATTTAGTATGGCACCATATAGCAAGTGGGCCGGCCCAACAAGATAGTGGGCGGGCCAAAAACACGAGTGAGTCCACTTTCCTCTTAAAGAGACCGGCCCATTTGTGTAATGGGGTCCACCAAAAAAGCAAATGGGCTAGCCCAACTAATTAGTGGGCCGGCCCAGTAGAGGAAAGCAAGTGGGCCAGCCCAATTAGTGTGTGGGGTCCACCCAGTAGTCAAATGGGCTGGCCCAAAGAGTAAGTGGGCCAGCCCGTTTAGTTGTTGTTTATATGCCGGCATAATATGCGCTTTGGGATTTTGCGGGCAGGCACATATGTGATTTCGCTTAATTGGGCCGTTTAAGGGATGGGAATTCGTGATTTTGATACTGAGAATATTTACGCAGCATTGATTTCTGTCGGATAGCCTCACTTACCACAAGCACCAAAGAAAAAATGCGCGAAAGAACTATAAAAACTAACTAAATATTACATCAGCTGCAAGGCATTGAAAAAAATATTACAGAACCCAGAGAAATTGAATGGTAATTAAACCTAGCAATACAATGAAGCGATCCGGCAATCTTTTAAGTTGTCCATGCAGCACCTATATCCGAAACAAAGACATTACAAGTTAAGACAGCAACAATGGAAAGGCAAAGACACTACAATATTGTTTGGCAAAGAATTTGGAACTCATCATTTCGTCGTTATAACAAGATCATTGTAATGCGCACAATAAGCAAACAAAGAGTGCATGCCGCATACCAACAGCCAATATAACAGAGCATGTTAGAATGAAACATCAGACTTACTACTGTCGAGTCCCATGCAAACCAACATGTTCAGGGAGTACAAAATTGGCATGAACAACATAGTAGCAGGCTATAAATTTTGTAACAACGACTGAGCAAGATGAAGTTATGATGGCTACATCTACAGAGCAGGGAATGTAAACCAAAAATAGAAGTTACGATGGCAAAAGCTAAAGAGGAGGGAATGTGAACCAACATGTGCCAAGTGCAATTACTTCACTTTGGCCGTGAACTAAATAATACTCCTGAACTTATAGTGAAGGGGATGCAAATCAAGATGTTTCGGGATATAAACTTGTAATGAGCAACACATGGAGGATAGTTAATGCTGGAGCTTAGGATGGACCAGATACAGAATATAGTGGGATCACCTGTGAACTTGTATAAGAGGGAATGCAAACCAATATGTTCAGCTTTCCATATGTGAGCGTCATGCCAAGTCAGAGAAACAAGTCAATAATGCAGCTTTTGAAGAACATGATGGCACGCAAAATTATTATCTAGTAGTATGACAAGTTTATTTGTACTACAGGCTAGATAGCAGAGTGATAGCATGCCAAACTAAGTCCTTACTTTGTTAGCTTACAATGAACTAGATACAAAACAATGGCATCACCTGTAGTACAGGGAATGCAAGCCAACATGTTCATGGAGTAAAAAATTGGCACAAACAACATAGTAGCAGGCCATAATTTTTGTAACAACGACTGAGCAAGATAAAGTTATGATGGCTAGATCTACAGAGCAGGGAATGTAAACCAAATATAGAAGTTACGATGCCAAAAGCTATAGAGCAGGGAATGCGAACCAACATGTGCAATTACTTAAAATTGGCCATGAACTAAATAATAGCAGGATGTTACTATAATACCTACAGTATAATTTTTGTAACAACGACTGAGCAAGATAGAAGTTATGATGGCTACATCTACAGAGCAGGGAATGCAAACCAAAATGTTCAATCGCTTAAAGTTAGCAATGAAGTAGAAAATAGCAACGTGTTACGGTCATAGCTAGGAATGAACTAAAAGAGCTTCAGACAAACAAGCATCTGAACCCAGAACATGGCGCTAAAACAAGGGACTTACATTAGGAGAAGCACTCTGTGGGAGTCACAGCAGATCTTCCTGGGGTTGATAGATCCGGTGATGAAGTACGCTACATGTGCTACTTGGGGTTGGAGAGACGGCCATTACACTTCATGGTTACTCATCTCATCTGCAAAAACGTAACGGCGCGTCGTTAGCACAAACAGGTTCCCCCAAGATTAAACAAGAACTTGCAGGCAAGCAATAGAAAAGCGACAGTAGAAGAGTTTAGATCATGCCCTGCGCCGGTGAAGCAGATCCGGTTCATGCACGGTGTCAGCGGATGCGGTGGACGACGGATCCGGCGAAGCGGCTCCGGCGGGGTGGACGATACCGCAGCTGAAGCGACTGCGGTAGACTGCTGGATGAGCATATGGTTTCGAGGTTCGGCGGGGATGATCCGTCCGGTTGATGACGGCGTCGATGAAGCGGCTCCGGCAGGCAGCCGGATGACGAGGATCGCGAGGGCTCGGGTAGGCCAGGGAAGTCCGGCGGGGATGTTCCGGTGCGGTGGTCGTGGAGGTGGTAGAGAGAGGGACTTGAGAAGTTCCGGTGGGTGGTCTCAGATGAGAGACTGAAGGAAATGTATTTTTTTGGGAGGGTTTCCAGGCTAGGGAGGTGGTGATCGAAAAAATGACGGGCAAACCCCTCACCAACCGACTTTGCTGTCATCTCCACAGGGGTAGAATGGGAATTTGGAAGCGTGTGAAATTTTTGTATTTTGTGGGCGGGAAGTTTTGCCGCTATGAGATTTTGAATTTCGCTAAGGTACAAGTATAATGATAAAAAATTGTGAGACCGTACTAGTACCTCTGTTCAAGGCCGACTGTAAAATCAAATCATCATCAAGTTGAACATCGGTTACTACCATGATCATCATCGGACACGATCTGGTGACATGCACCTGAAATTGGTGCATTCGTTGCAAAGTATAATGCTAAAAAAATTAGTGACCGTACTAGTACTTCTGTTCAAGCCCGAGTGCAACATCAAATCATCATCACGTTGAAAATTTGTTACCATGATCATGATCTATCTCTAAATTTGGCGCATCCGCTAAATCTGGCAAAGTATAATGATAAAGAAATTGTGAGACAGTAGTAGTACTTCTGTTCAAGGTCGAGTGCAACATCAAATCATCATCACGTTTAAAATTTGTTACCATGATCATGATCTACCTCTGAAAATGGGCGCATCCGCTAAAACTTGCAAATTATAATGATACAAAATTGTGATACCGTACTGGGACTTATGTTCAAGGTCGAGTGCAACATCAAATCATCATTACATTGAAAAGTGTGTTACCATGATCATGATCTATCTCTGAATTTGGCGCATCCGCTAAATCTCGCAAAG
This sequence comes from Lolium multiflorum, assembly GCA_030979885.1. Taxonomy (NCBI): domain Eukaryota; kingdom Viridiplantae; phylum Streptophyta; class Magnoliopsida; order Poales; family Poaceae; genus Lolium; species Lolium multiflorum. The sequence continues at coordinate 160,581 of JAUUTY010000831.1, read as the reverse complement.
TATAATGATAAAGAATTTGTGAGACAGTATAGTAGTACTTCTGTTCAAGCCCGAGTGCAACATCAAATCATCATCACGTTGAAAATTTGTTACCATGATCATGATCTATCTCTGAATTTGGCGCATCCGCGCTAAATGTTGCAAAGTATAATGATTAAAAAAATTGTGAGACCGTACTAGTACCTATGTTCAAGGTCGAGTGCAACATCAAATCATCATCACGTTGACAATTTCTGTTACCATGATCCTCTATTTGGGGATGCTGCTCCCACACCACACCAGCGGCCCCAAACGGCAGCCATTTTAAAATTAAAATTGACATTTAAAAACCCAAAATCATACGAAATTTATACCAAAGTAGCTCGACTTTAAACATAACTAAACTTAAACTTAATCCTGGTCAACGGGCCGTCGGTTGGGGCGCTCGACGGCACTGCCTCGTCGTTGTTCTTAGCCATTGCCGCCTGCTTTCGTGCCCGCTTCTCCTTCGTTGCTTCGCGCATCTGGCGGTGGAGCATGGCGGCCGGCGGCGCTGTCCCCGCGCTTCCAGCCTTTCCCGAGAAGCTTCGATCTCGGCGCGCCTCGCCTGCTGGCGAGCGAACTCGTCCTGGTGGCGATGAGCGTTGAGCTCTGCGAGCTTCTGTCGCTCCGCCTCCTTGAGGCGGCGTCCCGCCTCCTCCGTGACCGCTCGCTGGCGCGATATCTCGAGGACGTGCTCGAGGTTCGCGTCGTTGACGAACTCGCGCTCCTCCTCCCTCAACCGCTGGTATCGTTGTGCGTTCAGCGACGCGAGGATCGCCGCCTGCTCCGGGTCGGTGGGGGCCTGCGGCGGCTCGCCCGACTGCGCTGACTCCTCGATCCGCCGCCTCTGCTTCCGCTTCTGCTACGTAGACATCGTGCCAGGACTCGAACCGTGGGTCCTCGTCCTCGTCGGAGCTGTGCTCGTCGTCGGCCTGCAGCTCCGGCTCCGGCTCCGGCTGCGGCTGCCGTGGTGGTGGAGGCAGCGCGCGGCCGTTGAGGCCAAGCATCGAGTAGGTGGTCTTCAGACGGCGCGGCATCTTGATGTGGAGAGTAGAGAATGGAGCGGCGGTGGTGGACGGCGTACGTCCTATATATCTAGCGGTGGCAACTGCCCACATTTACGGCGACTGGACGCCGCGTGGCCAGTCGCTGCCTCGGTTTCCGCGCGGGAGGCCATTTAAACGCCGACGACCAACCTTCCCGCGTCGTGGCCAGTCGATGCGAACCGTCGCGTCCTCTCGGGGATGCCGGAGATTCTACTGGGCTCGAAAAATGGCCGGCGCCGTTTGGAGCGCACCGGTGCGAGCCATAAAACGACGCCGGCCCCCAAATCGCTATCAGGCAGGGCCGCCGGTGGAGATGCTCTGAATTTGGGGCAACCGCTAAATCTTGCATAGTATAATGATAAAAAATTGTGAGACCATACTAGTAGTTCTGTTTAAGGCCGAGTGCAAGATAAAATAATCATTACATTGAAAATTTGTTACAATGATTGCAAACTATAGCAATAACAGGAAAAAATGCTCAAGGATTACAATAACAGCAAAAATTCTCAAATACAACAAGTCGAAATAACTCAAATGATACAAGCCATACAAATGGCATCATCGGCAAAACTGCATTTCTGTTAGGTAGAATTCATCGGAGTGCAAGTAACAGCTGGCTTTCCATTAGATCTGCAGAGTAGATTATTAAGGATCTGCTCAATCCAAGCTTGCCTATTTTTCAATTCATGTATCTCATTGACTGTTATGATGATATTTGAATCTATTTCATCTCTTTGCTGCTGAATTATATCAAGTGATTCGTGTGCAAAGGCAGCGATTGTTTGCGCTGGAATGGCTGGGACAGTAGCTATCATCTGACAATCAGATGAATTGGCATTGTCACGGCTGTGCTGTGGAAAGACCTGGACACTTGATGTACATGCCCTGCCATCTGCCTTCCTTGCTCTATTCAGGGGCTGAAAACAAGACAGTGCAAGTTACAGAACCATACAATTTGAGAAAACAACCATACTATTAGTTGTCACAGATTTTTGCAAAGCATCAAAACAGATGGCAGATTTTCACAAAGCACAAGGCATAATATAACAAAGCAAGCTATCAACCCCAATGCAACAGGCAGAGCAACCGGATGGCAAATATGAACAAAATAAATCAAGTAACTAGACAGTCTGTGCCTAATAAAATAAGCCAGGAAACTGCATAACAGCTGTCTATTAAAATTGACACTTGGAAGGGGTGCTTCAGATCCCTTAAGTTCCACAAAAGTGGTAGCCAGACATTCCCTAAATTTCATTATTTTAATCATCAGCCAGCCATGGGAATGCCTCAGATAAAAGAGAAATATATCCATTTGGTGCCAAATATAAACGAGCAGGACCAATTAAGACAGATTAGACAGCAACCATTCTGGGATTCATATAAACTGACATATTATTTCAATGTTTAACCCATGAGCGCAATATAAGGGAAGGAGAAACAAACAAATGAACCATTTTGTGCCTAAAAATAAAAGATGGGTCAGCCAAAAAGTAACAACAAATCTTATTTATGATACCTACTGAAGGTGGATTTCCTACTACAGAAGGTGGCATTGGATTAATCAACAGTGAAATCCGAAAAAAGTCTTACAAAAAACAAATATGCTCATTATATCCCACAACAAGCATGCCAGATAGTCGCAAGGTTTATATGTTTTAATCATCAGTCAACTCAATGAATCAAGGACTAATAACCAATTGAATCATCATCTGACTCATATTCACCAAGCAAAACATTCTTATCATTATGGAAGAAATCCAGAAGACATAACAGTATGAGGAAGTGCATGAGCAATCAAACATTATGTGGCTAGAATAAAATGCCAGATCATTTAAGTTAAGCAGAACAATTAAATTGGTTTAATCACGATCAAACAAAAAAAGATTAGACAGGCAATAGAACAAGTTTGAGAAGCTAGCAGGAAAATGAACAAGACGTGCAGTCATACAAATAGCATGATTTATTTCAAACCAGTTATCCTATCTATATGGAGAGTAAATGTGTTAAACACAAACTGGTTCCAGCACGATAAGCATATCAATACAAAAATGAAAGGTACTTACTGGATTATAGGGGTGATTCACTCCACGATTTGCTGTGTTCCATGTGATAGTGCAACATGAAATTACAGCAAAGAGTTAGGGTTGCAGCTCTTGAAGAAAAAAAACAATGAAGAATTTAAATGTACCAGAGCAATGAGTTCACACATGTACTACAGGATGGCAAAAGGATAGCAGAAAGGAAATAGTAATTGGCATTTACCGTCATTGTTTACAACAAAACAGATGGAAATTATAATGTAAAACCTTGTGAACACAGAAGAGCACAGAATGGCGGAATATAAAACAACATTTTGCAACGAACAAAACAGACGGCGGCTATGGTCCCAGCACACAACCTGTCACCTGAGAATAAGAAAAGCAAACAAACATGTAGGTTTCCTAACAAAAATAGATGAATTACATAGCATGCAATTACTGTTCTAACATTAGGACGAACTAGATGGATACTATAGGGGTGTTTCTTGAGAGTTTATAGAGCAGGGAACGCTTTGCTAGTCTTAGTATGAACAAGACAAAATTAATACTATTTTTTGCAACACACAGTACAATCATAGACGCTCACACGTACATACATACACTCATCACTCAGGCACACACACTACCCCTTCAAGCACCTTCAGGAAACTGCATCCAAGAAACTGTTCCGACGGGTATTGAGATTGACGAAGTCACCACTAGCACCACAATGTCATCGGGAACGCCGCGTCCCACAGAAGAATATTCCTCCATTTTTGAGACACCAAAGCGTTAAATCTGGGGGTGCCACTGCCCTCCTAACCATCCAACCACAGGTTGGTTCTCAGTGATTTGGTACTTGACATGTACTACATGATATCTAAAATGAAGTCGGTGTCAGGCTAACAAGCAAGGTGCGGCGTCGTTGCTTGACGTGAGTCGGTGTGATGCCATCACAAGATGAAGTGCATGGTCCATGTGATCTGGATTAGGGGATACTAGCATAATACCCGTGTGTTGCAACGGGTTAATAACGAAAGATGGCTCCCTCCAAATATAGAATAAATGGAATATAATCGCAATGTCTATGTCCAGGATGTGTGGCCACATGGTCCTCATTTTTCTTTAGAATCTGTGGTACGTCAGTATCATACAATGTGCTTATTTTTTGTCATCACTGAGACAACTCTGATGCTCGATCGACCGATCCGAGTTGATCAATCGACCGATCTAATTAACATGTTTGAACAGACGATCGAATAATTCATAGTATTTATTGAATGATACTCCCTCCGTGCCAAAAATAAGGCGTCTAAGGATTAGTTAAAAGTCAATGTTTTTAAAGTTTGACCAAGTTTACACACAAAAAATATAAATATTTACAATACTAAATCATTATCAATAGAGTCACCCTAAAGTATAATTTCTTAATATGTCAATTTGATATTGAAAATGTAAATATTTTTTAAAATATTTGGTCAAAGTTCGTAAGGTTTGACTTTTGAGTTTTGACCAATCCTTAGACGCCTTACATTTTGGGACGGAGAGAGTATATCGTAAAAGGTGCCCATTTTACACCATCTTTTTTAACAAAACACGGTACAATATAAATGCTCACTAAATGCATACTCGCTCCTACGAACGCACAAATGCACATGCAATCTCTATGAACACCTTCAAGATACTTTGTCTGAGAAACTGATTTGTCGAGAACACACGTCGATACGTGGCCCCAACTGAACAGATATTTCTCTTTATTAATGAAACACCCACGCATGAAACATGTTTTTTTAGGGAGAATGTCACTGCGCTCCAAAACATGTGGTTGATTCTTGTGACTAACCTCTTAAAAGCTGCAGGGTATGAAAGCTTTGTTTTTTTAAGGATTTTTAGTTGCATAAGTGTTGAGATTTGTATGTCCTACGAATTTTAAAGGGAAAATGCATGCACGTGCAAAAATTAGGAAAAGAAACCTAGAGTCATATAGATTGTCACTGTATGTTTGCGAATGAAAGAAAAGTTAGAAAATTTAAAGTAGCACGGCAAGAGGAGCCTAATCAATGGGTCTCTTTTGGCCTTTTTCTTTTTTGCCGATTGTGTCGATCTAACCGGGATTGCCGGACACGCGTTGATGAACTACGGCAGAGGAGAAAGGACGGATCACCTGCCGATCTTTTACAGAACTATGCCAGAAAGGATATAAAGATTGACCGGTACAAAAGCCATCTCCATCAATCTACGCTCGTTAAGGAGAGGGTTCCTTAGAGAATTAAAAGGGGAGCGAACAAAAAAGATGTGTGGCTGGACCGATCTATGCTTGTCTTACCGATTAGAATTAGGAAAGGGATGCTGATTTTGCTACCTAGTGCTACGGATTGGATTTTGGTCGTGACCTAACTAATCCTGATAAGAACTCCTCATGGAGCCGGTCACGCTGACCTTACTTTTTATGTTCGGGGTGAGTTGTATACACGTTTGACGTACCATCACCAACCACCGCGGCCTATTTTAAATTTAATAGTAAAGATAGTTTATATGACAAGATTATGGGGGGATTGTTAGTAGTAATCTTATCAATGTGGTTGGCTAGTAAAGGAGCTAGCTTAGTCATGAAGTATCCAAGGTATGTAGAGAGAACTGTAGAATGGGGAATGTTCTAGAGTAAGATATTTACGAGTAGTATGAAATATCTAGAGTTTGTAGAGTATTCTAGAAGTATGGTATAGGGTTTGGATTCTGGCACATGGCAACAATCTATAGGGTCATGTACAAAAATTTAAATAGAGTATCACCCGTCCCATGTAAGTAAGCTTTGTACCACTGAGATATCCAATAAAGCTTCCTAGTAGTAGTAGCCCTGTGTGTAAGTGTATGTGAGGCACAAGCTTCCTAGTATTATAAGCCCTGTGTGTGAAGCACATCAAGACAGAGAGCTCGAGGAGTGGCATGGGCAAATGCGCAGGATCCTGCCATCTGCCACGCGCATTGAGAGCGGGGCGGAGCTGGATCTATGGGACACATTCTAGTTGACCAAGACATGCTTGAACCTTCTATGGTAACAGACCAAAACGTGTAGGGGGGAGGGGGTCTGGTTACCTCGACGGCGGCTTCGTGTAGTCATACTCGGCATCCTTGCGGGTCACGTCGACGACGGCGGGGGTGCTGCGGTTGCGGTGGGCGTCGGCGTCGAGGAAGCAGATCTGGGGCGGTCGATGATGGGTTCGGGGAAGCAGATCTGAAACGAGGGAGTCGGTGAAGCAGATCCGGTGCAGTGCACGGCGTCGTTGGTGAAGCGGATCAGGTACGGCAGACGAGGGAGTCGGTGAACTCAGATAGTGCAGTGCACGGCGGCGTTGGTGAAGCGGATCTGGTGCTGCGGATGAAGCAGTCGGTGAAGCAGATCCGATGCAGTACACGGCGGCGTTGGTGAAGCGGATCTGGTGCTGCGGACGAGGGAGTCGGTGGCCTCAGGTAGGTGAGGTGGTATGCCGGCTAAGTACGGCTGGGATATTCCGGTGCGGTGGTCCGGCAGGTGAGAGATGATGGGCCTGGAGTATTGCGACAGATTTTTTGCGGAAATGGGGAAGACGAATGGAAGGCGGTAGACTATATATATCAGAGGGGGTGTGTAAATTACGAACGAGACCCCAACCAACGCCGGCTTCACTTGTCTGCCTTTGCGTCATTGCTAATAGGGTCGAAAGGGAATCCGAAATATGTGTATGGAGGCGGGAGTTTTGGCGCTCAACTCGTATTTTGAATCTCCCTGGTGTATAAGCAGTACAGTATACTAGATATTGAATCATAGACCAGGGAAGACAAGTACAGTAGTACAAAAATACTGTAATGTCTACATTGCATGATGCTGATCTACCTTGCGTTAGTGTTTGTACTTTGTAGTGGTAGCTAAGTGGTGCAAAGAAGACATATTTGTAATTTCTACAACTTAGATATGTCTTTATACATCCGTATTAGACAAAACTAAGACACCTCCTTTTAGACGAAGGTAATATTAATTTTGAATCTCTTTGTACTAATGTTGATGATTTTTAATAGATCTTCAGAGTTTCGTAGAAAAAAACTAGGCTCCTCTCGAGAAACAAATAAGCATACAATTAATTAAGTACGTGGGCGGTTATTATTATTTTAACAGGGAAACTGCATTCGTGCCCTATGGCCCGTCATCTTCAAAACCGTCCAAATGCATGCATCTAGCGACGGGCGGTTTCCAGGCCCTGGCGTGGCGGTTAACATTCGTCTTCCTCATTTCGTCTTCTCCCTGACACTCTCGCCTGTGCCCCTCTCTCGCTACCCTCCATGGAAGCGTTCTACCAAGGACACACTTTCCTCGCTCATGGAACAACCACCATTACGGCGAACTATACCAATATGGCGTCTAAGGTGGAGGAACACATCAACAAAATCGAGTTGATACTGGAGAAAGAAGACTCGTACAAAATTGTTGGCCTAGACGTAGAGTACACCTATGGGCCTGAACAGAAGGCTGCCCTCATACAGTTGTGCATGGGCACAGACTGCCTCCTGTACCAGATTTCCTCGGCCGACCAGCCCTGCCCCAAACTCGCTGACTTTCTTGGCAGGCCTGACATAACATTTGCAGGTGTTGACATCGGCAACGACATTACCAGGCTTGGGCGTTGCAACCTCTCAGTGGCGAACTTCGTGGACATCCAGAAAAGGTGGAAGCCTGCCGATTCCACTAGTAACAATAAGGATTCGTTGGCTGACTATGCTGCGGCCATTATAGACAGCCAGTACAAATCTATCATGAAAAAACTTACGAAAGAGGAACACAAGCTGTGGAAGCAGGTGCCCTTGTCCATGAAGCATATCCTGTATGCAAGCATCGACGCATACGCAACATATGAGGTATACAGGCGAATAGTGAACTTTGAGAAGGGTCAACAAAAATTGGCGGAATTCCAGGACAGCGGGAGTAAGAAGAAGAAGAAGAAGAAGAAGAAGAAGAAGAAGAAGAAGAGCAACATGGTACAGGCTGTGGAAGCTGAAGAGGAAGACCACTGAAAAGGATAGCCTAGTGTTAAAAGTAGTACAGGACTAGTATGTATACGATCGTGTGTGTATGCACCCAGTGATAAGTAGTACAGTATATTTTATCTTGCAAGTAGTTTTAAAAGTAGTACAGTACTACTGTAGTATGTACGATCGTGTGTGTATGCTCCCAGTGTCATGAGTACATAACTGATGATAATAATACTAATATGTATGGTAGATCTTTTTTTTATCTTGCATACTCCCTACGATCCATAATAAGTGTGCCGTTTCACTCTAACAGCATCCACTGTGTTGTCCACAACAGCTATCCTCGTCCACAAGCAATAAGTGTAGTCCATGCCCATATATAGAGTGGACACGTACAAGCTTTTGGTTGCCCATAAGTAAATAGTAATTATTTTACTCTGTGCTCTGTCTTGCATGTGTGTACTTCTAACAAATATGTGCGTCCCAGCGTGTGCCAAAGTTAACCTTATACTGAGTATATTGTACTATAGTATTACTCCCTCCGATCCACATTACTTGATGCTAAAATGGAAGTATCTATAGTTACAATATGTCTAGATACATCTACATTAGAGTCATCTAAACCATGATTAAGCCGAACCTCTGCCCCAAGACATGACATCTCTTCTACGTAGTAGAATGCTCTCCGTCCATAATAAAATATAATCAATGGATGGGACTGGATACCTTTGTTGGGAAGGTATCGTCACCTGCCGAGTAGGGTGTATGTAGGCATCCTATCACGATCCAGTAGTAATATCCATCTCCCAGTGACCCAGTCTATGTATGTGTCTTGTCTTGTCGATCCATGGACATGGCACCTACGAGGTACTCCACTGCTGATGATTTTGTAGAGTACGTATATTTATATGAGCACGATGCTTTGTACAAAGTTGTCCCGGTCACCTCAAGGTTGCATTAGCAGGACGAAAAACAGTTAGTCCCTTTCTATATAAGGAGTACTTATTTTGAGGATTAATTGTTCTCCTTCTCGATGCGAATGTAGAAACGCAGCAGCTTGGAAGGTCCACCAAGCACCTGGTACAGCGGCGGTACCGAGAGGAACGACGTGAGTTCATCAAACGCGACGTCGCCCGGCAAGGCGCAGCTCGACGCCTCCAATGACACATTCACGGTGTCCGCCCTGCTCCTCGAGTGCGCCAACGAGCACGACGCCGGCCCATTCGCCCACATCTTTGCCGTGTACAGAGGCCACACGCACGCGGCCGCCCTAACGCACACGGTAGACACGATGGTGGTCGAAGTCGAACCGAGCACGCCGATGATCAGGACGAACACGGCGCCGTCCTCCCCTTCGGCGATGATCCGCAGGCACGGCGAACCCGGCACCGGCACCAGCACCTCGAACACTTTGGTCGTGTTGTACGGCGGGAGCTTGTGCACTTGGATCGAGTGGGCCGCTGCAAAGTGGGCGACGAGCGCTGTTGGCGGGGCGGCGAAGTCGCAGCCGGGCTCCGTGCAAGCGCAAGGGGCGTGCGGGCATGCAATCTTGTGGTCGTGGACCTGGTGGTAGGCCACCAAGCTCCCGCAGCTGCTGTGGGGGCACTCAACCGTCGCCGCTGATACGACGGCGTCCATTGCCGGGTCGTGCTCGAATCCGCCGCGGGGTTCCACGCACCTATGGCACCGGTTCCCGGGAAGCTCGCTGAGGCAGCGGCCGCAGGCCAAATGATTACCCTTGCACTGCACAAATCAAAGTTCGTGGATTGCCATTTTTGCAGTAGTGAACCCACAAAAGAAACATCAATGGAGTGTGGGAGGGAAAGGGATCGACCTTGAAGACGGGGGGCTTGAGGGGCTGGGAGCAGAAAATGCAGTGAAGCACGGTGGAGTCCATCTTCAGGGTAACGGTGACAGTTTCCAGCATTGCGAGCGCGCGAGGAGTATGTGGCCTATCGATGGCCTCTCTTATCTCCTAGCCTCGAGGCTGGAGTACTCTATTTAAGGGGATGGGAAGGGATTTTGCTTAAGACGAGGAAAACCTACCTCCATCTCAAAGCTTAGCTTATATTATTTTTAGAAAGTCAAATTATGTCAAAATTGACTAAGCATTTACCGAAAATCATGGTAGTTAAAAAATGTGTATCTCCACCATCATACTATTTGAGACTATATTTGTGATGGTAATAGGCACAACTACATACACAAAAATTGACATCATCTGATTATTAGTTATTTGGACTGCGGGATGAACTTTTTGGAACTGTGCATTAAGCACCGGTAACCACTTAGGGCTTCTTTGATTCATAGGATTGACATAGGAATTATGTTGGATTTGATTCCTATGGGAAAATTTCAATCCTACACCTTTCCTATTTCTACACTCTCCACATTCCTTTGAATCAAAGCAGCAGTGCTTCTTTGTTTTTTATAGTAAGTGAAAGGACATCTAAAAAACAGGAGAAATGATCTGGAAGTGCACATAGTTTTATATAAATCAGATGGAGGGGTTACAATTACATATAGTTGGAGTATTCACTTCCGATTCACAAAAAAAAGGAGTATTCACTTCCACGCTGCATTATTATTAAGTACAGTATAAGTACTACTACAAACAGTTCAGCACAAATATGAAACGAAGAATCCATAAAAAAATAGCAGCCGTACGAACAATCAAGTACTTTTCATCGAAATTTATCATTCCTCATGACAAATTGACAGTTTTTTCAACTACGCAAAGTAGCAGTAGCTACATCTGCTTGCATATGCGAATGTAGAAACGCAGCTCCTTGGACGATCCAGCACCAACGAGGTATGGCCCCGGCACAACGAGGAACGACGTGAGCTCCTCAAACACGACAGCGCCCGGCGACGCGCTGCCAGAAGCATCGGCAGACATCTTCACGACATCCCGCCTGCAGTCCGATTTCGAGGACGGCGGCGGGCCGTGCGCCCAGATCTTCACCCTGTAGAGCGGCCACACGGATGTGGCCGAACTGACGCATACCAAAGACAAGACAATGGCCGGGCCGAGCGCGTCGATGTACAGGACGAACACGGAGCCGTCATCCCCTTCGACGACGAGCAGCCTGCACGGCGAGCACGGGTGCGTCATGGTCACCCGGAACTCTATGGACTTGCCATACTCTAACCTGTGCACCTGAATCGAGTGGGCCTCTGCGAGGTGAACGAGGAGCGCTGACGGTGGGGCGGCGAAGTCGCAGCCCTGCTCCGTGCAGTTGCACCGGCCGTGCGGGCACGCGATCTGGTGGCTTAGGGACTCGTGGTAGCTGACGATGACCCCGCAGCCGTCGTGGGAGCACATGACCTGCGCCGTTCCAGCGATGTTGTACGCGATGGCCTCCAAATTCGTAGCGTTTATTTCCATAGTGCCGTCCATCGCCGCCAGTTGGTTGAATCCGGAGCCGCGCTACTCTTCTTCTGGCGCCGTTTACTTGGAACCTCGCCGACGGTGGCAGGCGGCAGGCCTCATACCACGCTGCAACTCCGATCAATATTAATTGATGGTAAAATGGATGTATCTACAACTATAATGTGTATAGATGCATCTATATTACCATCAAATAATATGAATCGGAGGGAGTACAAGGAATGACAGTTTAGCACAAGTGACACCAGCAAATAAAAATCAATGGACTCTCAGAGGAAAAGGGGGCGACCTTGTTGAACTTGGGGCAAATCAATGGAGTCTGACAGACAAATGATGCGATAGAGAGAGAGAGAGAGAGAGAGAGAGAGAGAGAGAGAGAGAGAGAGAGAGAGAGAGAGAGAGACAAAGTGTGTGTGTGTCCGTGGCGCGGGGGAGGGGGGGGCGTTTGTTCACTTCTTTGTTTAAAACGAGGATTCGTACAAGGTAATAGAGCCCGCATGCTCGGCTGGGTAGACAGCCAGGAGTGACCCCAACATGGTCGTGCCACAAGGATTCATGTCAAATGAAAAGGGAAGCATGTATCTTTGAATCTTGTCAAATCCTAGGTTTGACCAAGATAATTTAAACAAGTTTAAAACAAGAAAATGAAAAGGGAAGCATGTATCCTTCTTAGTCACTCTAAAATGAAGTTTTTGGGAGGTTTTTGAAATTTCCATGTTTGAAACCCAAAACCACTTCTCTTCATGCTTGACTTCATAAGACAGAGTTTAGGGGTTAGGGGGTAGATACATGATTTGTATGGTTTGATATGTCTAGACCTTGTTTATCAATTTTAATGCTTACTATATGACATAAGAAGACTATGTGATTTTGTTTTTCATTTTTCTGTTTTTTTATTTTTCTGCCCATTTGAATCTTGGTCAAATCCTAGGTTTGACCAAGATTTAAACAAGTTTAACACGTAAATGATTTAACTTGGATTTCCTACCCTTGAATCCATATGAAACTTTGTTCTAATGCACTATTATAATCAACCGAGTTTTTACACCATGGTCACTTACGTGTGGTGCCCACGCGTGAGGTCCCACACTTTGAGCACAAGTCACGTGCAGTAGGTACGCAAAGTCCCAGCCATCTTCTTTGTCAAGAGAAGACGCATCAGATGCGTATTGGAATTCTGTGGGTCCTTCTGGATCCTTCGGTTGTCCCTCTCACAAAAAAACAAATCTCTCTCATTCTCGCCTCGCTCGACTCGCTCGCTTGCTCGCTCGCTCGCACCTCCTGCTCACTGACAAACCCTGCACAAAAGTCAACATCATCACCCGAAAAAGGGAGACACCCCCTTCTTCTCTCCTTCCGAGTGATCCTCTTCCTCCGTGTTTCACTCGACGGGCAACACCCATGTGATGCATAGTAATAATAAAAAGGTAGTAGAAAAATCGATATACGAATCTATAATTAAATAGGTTAAACTCGGGTTTTGCCCAGTTCTACAGATCAAGGGTTCAAAAAAAAATCCAACTACGGGGTTCGAACAACACGATTCTAATCCAAGAATTTTTTCGACCTCATCCAAATGGCCTCAAATTATAGGGTTAGCATCTAGTGCAGTTTGTGTGAAAATGTATGCACTATGTGTGCTATAACTTGTATGTCTTTCAAATTTGAACCAAATTTGAATAAGTTTGAAATATTTGCAAAGGGGCTTTTGGGAGGTTTTTCAAATTTCCATGTTTGAAACCCAAAACCACTTCTCTTCATGCTTGACTTCATAAGACAGAGTTTAGGGGTTAGGGGGTATAGATACATGATTTGTCTGGTTTGAATATGTCTAGACCTTGTTTATCAACTTTAATGCTTACTATATAACATAAGAAAACTATTTGCTTTGGTTTTTATTTTTGCTGATTTTTTTTCAATTTTGATGCCCATTTGAATCTTGGTCAAATCCTAGGTTTGACCATGGTTTAAACAAGTTTAAATCATGAATATGAAAAAATAAGCATCTTTCCTTCTTAGTCACCCCAAAATGTAGCTCTTGGGAGGGTTTTTGAAATTTCCATGTTTGGAACAAAAAAAACCACTTCTCTTCATGCATGCTTGACTTCATAAGACAGAGTTTAGGGTTAGGGGTGTAGATATATACATGATTTTCTAGTTTGAATATGTCTAGACCTGTTTATCAACTTTAATGCTAACTATAGACATAAGAAGACTATGTGCTTTGGTTTTTCATTTTTCTGTTTTTTCTGAATTTTATTCCCATATATTTGAATCTTGGTCAAATCCTAGGTTCAACCAAGATTTAAACAAGTTTAAAACATGAAAATTAAAAGGTAAGCATGTATCCTTCTTAGTCACTCTAAAATGAAGCTTTTGGGATGTTCTTGAAATTTCCATGTTTGAAACCCAAAACGACTTCTCTTCATGCTAGACTTCATAAGATCGACGGGGGTAGATACATGATTTGTCTGGTTTGGATATACCTAGACCTCGTTTATCAACTCGAATGCTTACGATATGACATATATAAGAAGACTATGTGCTTTTGTTTTTCATTTTTCTGATTTTTTTGAATTTTGTGCCCACCCATTTGTATCTTGGTCAAATCCTAGGTTTGATAATGATTTAAACAAGTTTAAAATATGAAAATGCAAATGTAAGCATGGATCCTTCTTAGTCTGTCTAAAATGAAGCTTTTGGGAGGTTTTTGAAATTTCCATGTTTGAAACCCAAAACCACTTCTCTTCACATGCTTGACTTCATAAGACATAGTTAATTAATTTAGGGCTTAGGGGGTATAGATACATGATTTGTGTGGTTTGAATATGTATGGACCTTGTTTATCAAATTCAATGCTTACTATATGACATAAGAAAACTATTTGCTTTGGTTTTTCTTTTTTCTGATTTTTTTTCAAATTTGATGCCCATTTGAATCTGCTTGTCAAATCCTAGGTTTGACGACCAAGATAATTTAAACAAGTTTAAAACATGAAAATGAAAAGGGAAGCATGGATCCTTCTTAGTCACTCTAAAATGAAGCTTTTGGGAGGTTTTTGAAATTTCCATGTTTGAAACCAAAACCACTTCTCTTCACATGCTTGACTTCATAAGATAGAGTTTAGGGGTTAGGGGTATAGCTACATGATTTGTCTGGTTTGAATATGTCTAGACCTTGTTTATCAACTTTAATGCTTACTATATGACATAAGAAAACTATTTGCTTTGGTTTTCCTTTTTGCTGATTTTTTTTTCAATTTTGATGCCCATTTGAATCTTGTCTAATCCTAGGTTTGACCAAGATAATTTAAACAAGTTTAAAACATGAAAATGAAAAGGGAAGCATGTATCCTTCTTAGTCACTCTAAACTCGGGTTTTGCCCAGTTCTACAGATCAAGGGTTCAAAAAAATCCAACTACGGGGTTCGAACAACACGATTCTAATCCAAGAATTTTTTCGACCTCATCCAAATGGCCTCAAGCTATAGGGTTAGCATCTAGTGCAGTTTTTTGTGAAAATGTATGCACTATGTGTGCTATAACTTGTATGTCTTTCAAATTTGAACCAAATTTGAATAAGTTTGAAATATTTGAAAAGGGGCTTTTGGGAGGATTTTGAAATTTCCATGTTTGAAACCCAAAACCACTTCTCTTCATGCTTGACTTCATAAGACGGAGTTTAGGGGTTAGGGGTAGATACATGATTTGTATGGTTTGATATGTCTAGACCTTGTTTATCAACTTTAATGCTTACTATATGACATAAGAAAACTATTTGCTTTGGTTTTCCTTTTTGCTGATTTTTTTTCAATTTTGATGCCCATTTGAATCTTGTCTAATCCTAGGTTTGACCAAGATAATTTAAACAAGTTTAAAACATGAAAATGAAAAGGGAAGCATGTATCCTTCTTAGTCACTCTAAACTCGGGTTTTGCCCAGTTCTACAGATCAAGGGTTCAAAAAAATCCAACTACGGGGTTCGAACAACACGATTCTAATCCAAGAATTTTTTCGACCTCATCCAAATGGCCTCAAGCTATAGGGTTAGCATCTAGTGCAGTTTTTGTGAAAATGTATGCACTATGTGTGCTATAACTTGTATGTCTTTCAAATTTGAACCAAATTTGAATAAGTTTGAAATATTTGAAAAGGGGCTTTTGGGAGGATTTTGAAATTTCCATGTTTGAAACCCAAAACCACTTCTCTTCATGCTTGACTTCATAAGACGGAGTTTAGGGGTTAGGGGTAGATACATGATTTGTATGGTTTGATATGTCTAGACCTTGTTTATCAACTTTAATGCTTACTATATGACATAAGAAGACTATGTGATTTTGTTTTTCATTTTTCTGTTTTTTTTATTTTTCTGCCCATTTGAATCTTGGTCAAATCCTAGGTTTGACCAAGATTTAGACAAGTTTAACACGTAAATGAGTTAACTTGGATTCCTACCCTTGAATCCATAGGAAACTTTGTTCTAATGCACTATTATAATCAACCGAGTTTTTACACCAACAGGTCTGTCACTTACGTGTGGTGCCCACCCTTGAGGTCCCACACTTCAGTGAGCACAAGTCACGTGCAGTAGATACGCAAACTCCCAGCCATCTTCTTTGTCAAGAGAAGACGCATCAGGATGCGTATTGGAAGTCTGTGGGGGATCCTTCTTGTCCTCTCACAAAAAAACAAATCTCTCATTCTCGGCCTCGCTGACTCGCTCTTCGTCGCTCGCACCTCTTGCTCACTGACAAACCCTGCACAAAAGTCAACATCATCACCGAAAAAGGAGAGACACCCCCTTCTTCTCTCCTTCCGAGTGATCCCTCTTCCTCCGTGTTTCACTCACGGGCAAACACCCATGTGCTGCATAGTAATAATAAAAAGGTAGTAGAAAAATCGATATACGAATCTATAATTAAATAGGTTAAACTCGGGTTTTGCCCAGTTCTACAGATCAAGGGTTCAAAAAAAATCCAACTACGGGGTTCGAACAACACGATTCTAATCCAAGAATTTTTTCGACCTCATCCAAATGGCCTCAAATTATAGGGTTAGCATCTAGTGCAGTTTGTGTGAAAATGTATGCACTATGTGTGCTATAACTTGTATGTCTTTCAAATTTGAACCAAATTTGAATAAGTTTGAAATATTTGCAAAGGGGCTTTTGGGAGGTTTTTCAAATTTCCATGTTTGAAACCCAAAACCACTTCTCTTCATGCTTGACTTCATAAGACAGAGTTTAGGGGTTAGGGGTATAGATACATGATTTGTCTGGTTTGAATATGTCTAGACCTTGTTTATCAACTTTAATGCTTACTATATAACATAAGAAAACTATTTGCTTTGGTTTTTATTTTTGCTGATTTTTTTTCAATTTTGATGCCCATTTGAATCTTGGTCAAATCCTAGGTTTGACCATGGTTTAAACAAGTTTAAATCATGAATATGAAAAAATAAGCATCTTTCCTTCTTAGTCACCCCAAAATGTAGCTCTTGGGAGGGTTTTTGAAATTTCCATGTTTGGAACAAAAAAACCACTTCTCTTCATGCATGCTTGACTTCATAAGACAGAGTTTAGGGTTAGGGGTGTAGATATATACATGATTTTCTAGTTTGAATATGTCTAGACCTGTTTATCAACTTTAATGCTAACTATAGACATAAGAAGACTATGTGCTTTGGTTTTTCATTTTTCTGTTTTTTCTGAATTTTATTCCCATATATTTGAATCTTGGTCAAATCCTAGGTTCAACCAAGATTTAAACAAGTTTAAAACATGAAAATTAAAAGGTAAGCATGTATCCTTCTTAGTCACTCTAAAATGAAGCTTTTGGGATGTTCTTGAAATTTCCATGTTTGAAACCCAAAACGACTTCTCTTCATGCTAGACTTCATAAGATCGATGGGGGGTAGATACATGATTTGTCTGGTTTGGATATATATACCTAGACCTCGTTTATCAACTCGAATGCTTACGATATGACATATATAAGAAGACTATGTGCTTTTGTTTTTCATTTTTCTGATTTTTTTGAATTTTGTGCCCACCCATTTGTATCTTGGTCAAATCCTAGGTTTGATAATGATTTAAACAAGTTTAAAATATGAAAATGCAAATGTAAGCATGGATCCTTCTTAGTCACTCTAAAATGAAGCTTTTGGGAGGTTTTTGAAATTTCCATGTTTGAAACCCAAAACCACTTCTCTTCACATGCTTGACTTCATAAGACATAGTTAATCAATTTAGGGGTTAGGGGTATAGATACATGATTTGTGTTGTTTGAATATGTATGGACCTTGTTTATCAACTTCAATGCTTACTATATATATGACATAAGAAAACTATTTGCTTTGGTTTTTCTTTTTTCTGATTTTTTTTTCAATTTTGATGCCCATTTGAATCTTGGTCAAATCCTAGGTTTGACCATGGTTTAAACAAGTTTAAATCATGAATATGAAAAAATAAGCATCTTTCCTTCTTAGTCACCCCAAAATGTAGCTCTTGGGAGGGTTTTTGAAATTTCCATGTTTGGAACAAAAAAAACCACTTCTCTTCATGCATGCTTGACTTCATAAGACAGAGTTTAGGGTTAGGGGTGTAGATATATACATGATTTTCTAGTTTGAATATGTCTAGACCTGTTTATCAACTTTAATGCTAACTATAGACATAAGAAGACTATGTGCTTTGGTTTTTCATTTTTCTGTTTTTTCTGAATTTTATTCCCATATATTTGAATCTTGGTCAAATCCTAGGTTCAACCAAGATTTAAACAAGTTTAAAACATGAAAATTAAAAGGTAAGCATGTATCCTTCTTAGTCACTCTAAAATGAAGCTTTTGGGATGTTCTTGAAATTTCCATGTTTGAAACCCAAAACGACTTCTCTTCATGCTAGACTTCATAAGATCGACGGGGGGTAGATACATGATTTGTCTGGTTTGGATATACCTAGACCTCGTTTATCAACTCGAATGCTTACGATATGACATATATAAGAAGACTATGTGCTTTTGTTTTTCATTTTTCTGATTTTTTTGAATTTTGTGCCCACCCATTTGTATCTTGGTCAAATCCTAGGTTTGATAATGATTTAAACAAGTTTAAAATATGAAAATGCAAATGTAAGCATGGATCCTTCTTAGTCTCTAAAATGAAGCTTTTGGGAGGTTTTTGAAATTTCCATGTTTGAAACCCAAAACCACTTCTCTTCACATGCTTGACTTCATAAGACATAGTTAATTAATTTAGGGCTTAGGGGGTATAGATACATGATTTGTGTGGTTTGAATATGTATGGACCTTGTTTATCAAATTCAATGCTTACTATATGACATAAGAAAACTATTTGCTTTGGTTTTTCTTTTTTCTGTTTTTTTTTCAAATTTGATGCCCATTTGAATCTGCTTGTCAAATCCTAGGTTTGACGACCAAGATAATTTAAACAAGTTTAAAACATGAAAATGAAAAGGGAAGCATGGATCCTTCTTAGTCACTCTAAAATGAAGCTTTTGGGAGGTTTTTGAAATTTCCATGTTTGAAACCCAAAACCACTTCTCTTCACATGCTTGACTTCATAAGATAGAGTTTAGGGGTTAGGGGTATAGATACATGATTTGTCTGGTTTGAATATGTCTAGACCTTGTTTATCAACTTTAATGCTTAATTACTATATGACATAAGAAAACTATTTGCTTTGGTTTTCCTTTTTGCTGATTTTTTTTCAATTTTGATGCCCATTTGAATCTTGTCTAATCCTAGGTTTGACCAAGATAATTTAAACAAGTTTAAAACATGAAAATGAAAAGGGAAGCATGTATCCTTCTTAGTCACTCTAAACTCGGGTTTTGCCCAGTTCTACAGATCAAGGGTTCAAAAAATCCAACTACGGGGTTCGAACAACACGATTCTAATCCAAGAATTTTTTCGACCTCATCCAAATGGCCTCAAGCTATAGGGTTAGCATCTAGTGCAGTTTTTGTGAAAATGTATGCACTATGTGTGCTATAACTTGTATGTCTTTCAAATTTGAACCAAATTTGAATAAGTTTGAAATATTTGCAAAGGGGCTTTTGGGAGGTTTTTCAAATTTCCATGTTTGAAACCCAAAACCACTTCTCTTCATGCTTGACTTCATAAGACGGAGTTTAGGGGTTAGGGGTAGATACATGATTTGTATGGTTTGATATGTCTAGACCTTGTTTATCAACTTTAATGCTTACTATGACATAAGAAGACTATGTGAATTTGTTTTTTATTTTTCTGCCCATTTGAATCTTTGGTCAAATCCTAGGTTTGACCAAGATTTAGACAAGTTTAACACGTGAAAACTTGGATTTCCTACCCTTGAATCCATAGGAAACTTTGTTCTAATGCACTATTATAATCAACCGAGTTTTACACCAACAGGTCTGTCACTTACGTGTGGTGCCCACCCTTGAGGTCCCACACTTGAGTGAGCACAAGTCACGTGCAGTGGGTACGCAAACTCCCAGCCATCTTCTTTGTCAAGAGAAGACGCATCAGAATGCGTATTGGAAGTGTGGGTCCTTCGGATCCTTCGGTTGTCCCTCTCACAAAAAAACAAATCTCTCTCATTCTCGGCTCGCTCGACTCGCTCGCTCGCTCGCTTCGCACCTCCTGCTCACTGACAAACCTGCACAAAAGTCAACATCATCACAGAAAAGGGGAGACACCCCTTCTTCTCTCCTTCCGAGTGATCCCTCTTCCTCCGTGTTTCACTCGACGGGCAAACACCCATGTGCTGCATAGTAATAATAAAAAGGTAGTAGAAAAATCGATATACGAATCTATAATTAAATAGGTTAAACTCGGGTTTTGCCCAGTTCTACAGATCAAGGGTTCAAAAAAAAAAACCAACTACGGGGTTCGAACAACACGATTCTAATCCAAGAATTTTTTCGACCTCATCCAAATGGCCTCAAATTATAGGGTTAGCATCTAGTGCAGTTTGTGTGAAAATGTATGCACTATGTGTGCTATAACTTGTATGTCTTTCAAATTTGAACCAAATTTGAATAAGTTTGAAATATTTGCAAAGGGGCTTTTGGGAGGTTTTTCAAATTTCCATGTTTGAAACCCAAAACCACTTCTCTTCATGCTTGACTTCATAAGACAGAGTTTAGGGGTTAGGGGGTATAGATACATGATTTGTCTGGTTTGAATATGTCTAGACCTTGTTTATCAACTTTAATGCTTACTATATAACATAAGAAAACTATTTGCTTTGGTTTTTATTTTTGCTGATTTTTTTCAATTTTGATGCCCATTTGAATCTTGGTCAAATCCTAGGTTTGACCATGGTTTAAACAAGTTTAAATCATGAATATGAAAAAATAAGCATCTTTCCTTCTTAGTCACCCCAAAATGTAGCTCTTGGGAGGGTTTTTGAAATTTCCATGTTTGGAACAAAAAAACCACTTCTCTTCATGCATGCTTGACTTCATAAGACAGAGTTTAGGGTTAGGGGTGTAGATATATACATGATTTTCTAGTTTGAATATGTCTAGACCTGTTTATCAACTTTAATGCTAACTATAGACATAAGAAGACTATGTGCTTTGGTTTTTCATTTTTCTGTTTTTTCTGAATTTTATTCCCATATATTTGAATCTTGGTCAAATCCTAGGTTCAACCAAGATTTAAACAAGTTTAAAACATGAAAATTAAAAGGTAAGCATGTATCCTTCTTAGTCACTCTAAAATGAAGCTTTTGGGATGTTCTTGAAATTTCCATGTTTGAAACCCAAAACGACTTCTCTTCATGCTAGACTTCATAAGATCGACAGGGGGTAGATACATGATTTGTCTGGTTTGGATATACCTAGACCTCGTTTATCAACTCGAATGCTTACGATATGACATATATAAGAAGACTATGTGCTTTTGTTTTTCATTTTTCTGATTTTTTTGAATTTTGTGCCCACCCATTTGTATCTTGGTCAAATCCTAGGTTTGATAATGATTTAAACAAGTTTAAAATATGAAAATGCAAATGTAAGCATGGATCCTTCTTAGTCTGTCTAAAATGAAGCTTTTGGGAGGTTTTTGAAATTTCCATGTTTGAAACCCAAAACCACTTCTCTTCACATGCTTGACTTCATAAGACATAGTTAATTAATTTAGGGCTTAGGGGGTATAGATACATGATTTGTGTGGTTTGAATATGTATGGACCTTGTTTATCAAATTCAATGCTTACTATATGACATAAGAAAACTATTTGCTTTGGTTTTTCTTTTTTCTGATTTTTTTTCAAATTTGATGCCCATTTGAATCTGCTTGTCAAATCCTAGGTTTGACGACCAAGATAATTTAAACAAGTTTAAAACATGAAAATGAAAAGGGAAGCATGGATCCTTCTTAGTCACTCTAAAATGAAGCTTTTGGGAGGTTTTTGAAATTTCCATGTTTGAAACCAAAACCACTTCTCTTCACATGCTTGACTTCATAAGATAGAGTTTAGGGGTTAGGGGTATAGCTACATGATTTGTCTGGTTTGAATATGTCTAGACCTTGTTTATCAACTTTAATGCTTAATTACTATATGACATAAGAAAACTATTTGCTTTGGTTTTCCTTTTTGCTGATTTTTTTTTCAATTTTGATGCCCATTTGAATCTTGTCTAATCCTAGGTTTGACCAAGATAATTTAAACAAGTTTAAAACATGAAAATGAAAAGGGAAGCATGTATCCTTCTTAGTCACTCTAAACTCGGGTTTTGCCCAGTTCTACAGATCAAGGGTTCAAAAAAATCCAACTACGGGGTTCGAACAACACGATTCTAATCCAAGAATTTTTTCGACCTCATCCAAATGGCCTCAAGCTATAGGGTTAGCATCTAGTGCAGTTTTTGTGAAAATGTATGCACTATGTGTGCTATAACTTGTATGTCTTTCAAATTTGAACCAAATTTGAATAAGTTTGAAATATTTGCAAAGGGGCTTTTGGGAGGTTTTTCAAATTTCCATGTTTGAAACCCAAAACCACTTCTCTTCATGCTTGACTTCATAAGACGGAGTTTAGGGGTTAGGGGTAGATACATGATTTGTATGGTTTGATATGTCTAGACCTTGTTTATCAACTTTAATGCTTACTATATGACATAAGAAGACTATGTGAATTTGTTTTTTATTTTTCTGCCCATTTGAATCTTGGTCAAATCCTAGGTTTGACCAAGATTTAGACAAGTTTAACACGTAAATGAGTTAACTTGGATTTCCTACCCTTGAATCCATAGGAAACTTTGTTCTAATGCACTATTATAATCAACCGAGTTTTTACACCAACAGGTCTGTCACTTACGTGTGGTGCCCACCCTTGAGGTCCCACACTTCAGTGAGCACAAGTCACGTGCAGTAGGTACGCAAACTCCCAGCCATCTTCTTTGTCAGGAGAAGACGCATCAGGATGCGTATTGCGTGGTCCTTCTGGATCCTTCGGTTGTTCCTCTCACAAAAACAAATCTCTCTCATTCTCGGCCTCGCTCGACTCGCTCGCTCGCTCGCACCTCCTGCTCACCGACAAACCCTGCACAAAAGTCAACATCATCACCCGAAAAAGGGGACACCTTCTTCTCTCCTTCCGAGTGATCCCTCTTCCTCCGTGTTTCACTCGACGGGCAAAACCCATGTGCTGCATAGTAATAATAAAAAGGTAGTAGAAAAATCGATATACGAATCTATAATTAAATAGGTTAAACTCGGGTTTTGCCCAGTTCTGCAGATCAAGGGTTCAAAAAAAATCCAACTACGGGGTTCGAACAACACGATTCTAATCCAAGAATTTTTTCGACCTCATCCAAATGGCCTCAAATTATAGGGTTAGCATCTAGTGCAGTTTGTGTGAAAATGTATGCACTATGTGTGCTATAACTTGTATGTCTTTCAAATTTGAACCAAATTTGAATAAGTTTGAAATATTTGCAAAGGGGCTTTTGGGAGGTTTTTCAAATTTCCATGTTTGAAACCCAAAACCACTTCTCTTCATGCTTGACTTCATAAGACAGAGTTTAGGGGTTAGGGGTATAGATACATGATTTGTCTGGTTTGAATATGTCTAGACCTTGTTTATCAACTTTAATGCTTACTATATAACATAAGAAAACTATTTGCTTTGGTTTTTATTTTTGCTGATTTTTTTTCAATTTTGATGCCCATTTGAATCTTGGTCAAATCCTAGGTTTGACCATGGTTTAAACAAGTTTAAATCATGAATATGAAAAAATAAGCATCTTTCCTTCTTAGTCACCCCAAAATGTAGCTCTTGGGAGGGTTTTTGAAATTTCCATGTTTGGAACAAAAAAACCACTTCTCTTCATGCATGCTTGACTTCATAAGACAGAGTTTAGGGTTAGGGGTGTAGATATATACATGATTTTCTAGTTTGAATATGTCTAGACCTGTTTATCAACTTTAATGCTAACTATAGACATAAGAAGACTATGTGCTTTGGTTTTTCATTTTTCTGTTTTTTCTGAATTTTATTCCCATATATTTGAATCTTGGTCAAATCCTAGGTTCAACCAAGATTTAAACAAGTTTAAAACATGAAAATTAAAAGGTAAGCATGTATCCTTCTTAGTCACTCTAAAATGAAGCTTTTGGGATGTTCTTGAAATTTCCATGTTTGAAACCCAAAACGACTTCTCTTCATGCTAGACTTCATAAGATCGACGGGGGTAGATACATGATTTGTCTGGTTTGGATATACCTAGACCTCGTTTATCAACTCGAATGCTTACGATATGACATATATAAGAAGACTATGTGCTTTTGTTTTTCATTTTTCTGATTTTTTTGAATTTTGTGCCCACCCATTTGTATCTTGGTCAAATCCTAGGTTTGATAATGATTTAAACAAGTTTAAAATATGAAAATGCAAATGTAAGCATGGATCCTTCTTAGTCTGTCTAAAATGAAGCTTTTGGGAGGTTTTTGAAATTTCCATGTTTGAAACCCAAAACCACTTCTCTTCACATGCTTGACTTCATAAGACATAGTTAATTAATTTAGGGCTTAGGGGGTATAGATACATGATTTGTGTGGTTTGAATATGTAT
This sequence comes from Lolium multiflorum, assembly GCA_030979885.1. Classification (NCBI taxonomy): domain Eukaryota; kingdom Viridiplantae; phylum Streptophyta; class Magnoliopsida; order Poales; family Poaceae; genus Lolium; species Lolium multiflorum. The sequence continues at coordinate 136,020 of JAUUTY010000831.1, read as the reverse complement.
GGACCTTGTTTATCAAATTCAATGCTTACTATATGACATAAGAAAACTATTTGCTTTGGTTTTTCTTTTTTCTGATTTTTTTTCAAATTTGATGCCCATTTGAATCTGCTTGTCAAATCCTAGGTTTGACGACCAAGATAATTTAAACAAGTTTAAAACATGAAAATGAAAAGGGAAGCATGGATCCTTCTTAGTCACTCTAAAATGAAGCTTTTTGGGAGGTTTTTGAAATTTCCATGTTTGAAACCCAAAACCACTTCTCTTCACATGCTTGACTTCATAAGATAGAGTTTAGGGGTTAGGGGTATAGCTACATGATTTGTCTGGTTTGAATATGTCTAGACCTTGTTTATCAACTTTAATGCTTACTATATGACATAAGAAAACTATTTGCTTTGGTTTTCTTTTTGCTGATTTTTTTTCAATTTTGATGCCCATTTGAATCTTGTCTAATCCTAGGTTTGACCAAGATAATTTAAACAAGTTTAAAACATGAAAATGAAAAGGGAAGCATGTATCCTTCTTAGTCACTCTAAACTCGGGTTTTGCCCAGTTCTACAGATCAAGGGTTCAAAAAAATCCAACTACGGGGTTCGAACAACACGATTCTAATCCAAGAATTTTTTCGACCTCATCCAAATGGCCTCAAGCTATAGGGTTAGCATCTAGTGCAGTTTTTGTGAAAATGTATGCACTATGTGTGCTATAACTTGTATGTCTTTCAAATTTGAACCAAATTTGAATAAGTTTGAAATATTTGCAAAGGGGCTTTTGGGAGGTTTTTCAAATTTCCATGTTTGAAACCCAAAACCACTTCTCTTCATGCTTGACTTCATAAGACGGAGTTTAGGGGTTAGGGGTAGATACATGATTTGTATGGTTTGATATGTCTAGACCTTGTTTATCAACTTTAATGCTTACTATATGACATAAGAAGACTATGTGAATTTGTTTTTATTTTTCTGCCCATTTGAATCTTGGTCAAATCCTAGGTTTGACCAAGATTTAGACAAGTTTAACACGTAAATGAGTTAACTTGGATTTCCTACCCTTGAATCCATAGGAAACTTTGTTCTAATGCACTATTATAATCAACCGAGTTTTTACACCAACAGGTCTGTCACTTACGTGTGGTGCCCACCCTTGAGGTCCCACACTTCAGTGAGCACAAGTCACGTGCAGTAGGTACGCAAACTCCCAACCATCTTCTTTGTCAAGAGAAGACGCATCGGATGCGTATTGGAAGTCTGTGGGTCCTTCGGATCCTTCGGTTGTCCCTCTCACAAAAAAAACAAATCTCTCTCATTCTCGGCCTCGCTCGACTCGCTCGCTCGCTCTCACCTCCTGCTCACGACAAACCCTGCACAAAGTCAACATCATCACCGAAAAGGGGAGACACCTTCTTCTCTCCTTCCGAGTGATCCCTCTTCCTCCGTGTTTCACTCGACGGGCAAACACCCATGTGCTGCATAGTAATAATAAAAAGGTAGTAGAAAAATCGATATACGAATCTATAATTAAATAGGTTAAACTCGGGTTTTGCCCAGTTCTGCAGATCAAGGGTTCAAAAAAAAAATCCAACTACGGGGTTCGAACAACACGATTCTAATCCAAGAATTTTTTCGACCTCATCCAAATGGCCTCAAATTATAGGGTTAGCATCTAGTGCAGTTTGTGTGAAAATGTATGCACTATGTGTGCTATAACTTGTATGTCTTTCAAATTTGAACCAAATTTGAATAAGTTTGAAATATTTGCAAAGGGGCTTTTGGGAGGTTTTTCAAATTTCCATGTTTGAAACCCAAAACCACTTCTCTTCATGCTTGACTTCATAAGACAGAGTTTAGGGGTTAGGGGTATAGATACATGATTTGTCTGGTTTGAATATGTCTAGACCTTGTTTATCAACTTTAATGCTTACTATATAACATAAGAAAACTATTTGCTTTGGTTTTTATTTTTGCTGATTTTTTTTCAATTTTGATGCCCATTTGAATCTTGGTCAAATCCTAGGTTTGACCATGGTTTAAACAAGTTTAAATCATGAATATGAAAAAATAAGCATCTTTCCTTCTTAGTCACCCCAAAATGTAGCTCTTGGGAGGGTTTTTGAAATTTCCATGTTTGGAACAAAAAAACCACTTCTCTTCATGCATGCTTGACTTCATAAGACAGAGTTTAGGGTTAGGGGTGTAGATATATACATGATTTTCTAGTTTGAATATGTCTAGACCTGTTTATCAACTTTAATGCTAACTATAGACATAAGAAGACTATGTGCTTTGGTTTTTCATTTTTCTGTTTTTTTTGAATTTTATTCCCATATATTTGAATCTTGGTCAAATCCTAGGTTCAACCAAGATTTAAACAAGTTTAAAACATGAAAATTAAAAGGTAAGCATGTATCCTTCTTAGTCACTCTAAAATGAAGCTTTTGGGATGTTCTTGAAATTTCCATGTCTGAAACCCAAAACGACTTCTCTTCATGCTAGACTTCATAAGATCGACGGGGGGTAGATACATGATTTGTCTGGTTTGGATATACCTAGACCTCGTTTATCAACTCGAATGCTTACGATATGACATATATAAGAAGACTATGTGCTTTTGTTTTTCATTTTTCTGATTTTTTTTGAATTTTGTGCCCACCCATTTGTATCTTGGTCAAATCCTAGGTTTGATAATGATTTAAACAAGTTTAAAATATGAAAATGCAAATGTAAGCATGGATCCTTCTTAGTCTGTCTAAAATGAAGCTTTTGGGAGGTTTTTGAAATTTCCATGTTTGAAACCCAAAACCACTTCTCTTCACATGCTTGACTTCATAAGACATAGTTAATTAATTTAGGGCTTAGGGGGTATAGATACATGATTTGTGTGATTTGAATATGTATGGACCTTGTTTATCAAATTCAATGCTTACTATATGACATAAGAAAACTATTTGCTTTGGTTTTTCTTTTTTCTGATTTTTTTTCAAATTTGATGCCCATTTGAATCTGCTTGTCAAATCCTAGGTTTGACGACCAAGATAATTTAAACAAGTTTAAAACATGAAAATGAAAAGGGAAGCATGGATCCTTCTTAGTCACTCTAAAATGAAGCTTTTGGGAGGTTTTTGAAATTTCCATATTTGAAACCCAAACCACTTCTCTTCACATGCTTGACTTCATAAGATAGAGTTTAGGGGTTAGGGGTATAGCTACATGATTTGTCTGGTTTGAATATGTCTAGACCTTGTTTATCAACTTTAATGCTTATGACATAAGAAAACTATTTGCTTTGGTTTTCCTTTTTGCTGATTTTTTTCAATTTTGATGCCCATTTGAATCTTGTCTAATCCTAGGTTTGACCAAGATAATTTAAACAAGTTTAAAACATGAAAATGAAAAGGGAAGCATGTATCCTTCTTAGTCACTCTAAACTCGGGTTTTGCCCAGTTCTACAGATCAAGGGTTCAAAAAAATCCAACTACGGGGTTCGAACAACACGATTCTAATCCAAGAATTTTTTCGACCTCATCCAAATGGCCTCAAGCTATAGGGTTAGCATCTAGTGCAGTTTTTTGTGAAAATGTATGCACTATGTGTGCTATAACTTGTATGTCTTTCAAATTTGAACCAAATTTGAATAAGTTTGAAATATTTGAAAAGGGGCTTTTGGGAGGATTTTGAAATTTCCATGTTTGAAACCCAAAACCACTTCTCTTCATGCTTGACTTCATAAGACGGAGTTTAGGGGTTAGGGGTAGATACATGATTTGTATGGTTTGATATGTCTAGACCTTGTTTATCAACTTTAATGCTTACTATATGACATAAGAAAACTATTTGCTTTGGTTTTCCTTTTTGCTGATTTTTCAATTTTGATGCCCATTTGAATCTTGTCTAATCCTAGGTTTGACCAAGATAATTTAAACAAGTTTAAAACATGAAAATGAAAAGGGAAGCATGTATCCTTCTTAGTCACTTTAAACTCGGGTTTTGCCCAGTTCTACAGATCAAGGGTTCAAAAAAATCCAACTACGGGGTTCGAACAACACGATTCTAATCCAAGAATTTTTTCGACCTCATCCAAATGGCCTCAAGCTATAGGGTTAGCATCTAGTGCAGTTTTTGTGAAAATGTATGCACTATGTGTGCTATAACTTGTATGTCTTTCAAATTTGAACCAAATTTGAATAAGTTTGAAATATTTGAAAAGGGGCTTTTGGGAGGATTTTGAAATTTCCATGTTTGAAACCCAAAACCACTTCTCTTCATGCTTGACTTCATAAGACGAGTTTAGGGTTAGGGGTAGATACATGATTTGTATGGTTTGATATGTCTAGACCTTGTTTATCAACTTTAATGCTTACTATATGACATAAGAAGACTATGTGATTTTGTTTTTCATTTTTCTGTTTTTTTATTTTTCTGCCCATTTGAATCTTGGTCAAATCCTAGGTTTGACCAAGATTTAGACAAGTTTAACACGTAAATGAGTTAACTTGGATTTCCTACCCTTGAATCCATAGGAAACTTTGTTCTAATGCACTATTATAATCAACCGAGTTTTTACACCAACAGGTCTGTCACTTACGTGTGGTGCCCACCCTTCAGGTCCCACACTTCAGTGAGCACAAGTCACGTGCAGTAGGTACGCAAACTCCCAGCCATCTTCTTTGTCAAGAGAAGACGCATCATGCATTGGAAGTCTGTGGGTCCTTCTGGATCCTTCGGTTGTCCCTCTCACAAAAAAACAAATCTCTCTCATTCTCGGCCTCGCTCGACTCGCTCGCTCGCTCGCTCGCTCCTCCTGCTCACTGACAAACCCTGCACAAAAGTCAACATCATCACCCGAAAAAGGGGAGACACCCCTTCTTCTCTCCTTCCGAGTGATCCCTCTTCCTCCGTGTTTCACTCGACGGGCAAACACCCATGTGCTGCATAGTAATAATAAAAAGGTAGTAGAAAAATCGATATACGAATCTATAATTAAATAGGTTAAACTCGGGTTTTGCCCAGTTCTACAGATCAAGGGTTCAAAAAAAATCCAACTACGGGGTTCGAACAACACGATTCTAATCCAAGAATTTTTTCGACCTCATCCAAATGGCCTCAAATTATAGGGTTAGCATCTAGTGCAGTTTGTGTGAAAATGTATGCACTATGTGTGCTATAACTTGTATGTCTTTCAAATTTGAACCAAATTTGAATAAGTTTGAAATATTTGCAAAGGGGCTTTTGGGAGGTTTTTGAAATTTCCATGTTTGAAAGCAAAACCACTTCTCTTCATGCTTGACTTCATAAGACAGAGTTTAGGGGTTGGGGGTATAGATACATGATTTGTCTGGTTTGAATATGTCTAGACCTTGTTTATCAACTTTAATGCTTACTATATAACATAAGAAAACTATTTGCTTTGGTTTTTCTTTTTGCTGATTTTTTTCAATTTTGATGCCCATTTGAATCTTGGTCAAATCCTAGGTTTGACCATGGTTTAAACAAGTTTAAATCATGAATATGAAAAAATAAGCATCTTTCCTTCTTAGTCACCCCAAAATGTAGCTCTTGGGAGGGTTTTTGAAATTTCCATGTTTGGAACAAAAAAACCACTTCTCTTCATGCATGCTTGACTTCATAAGACAGAGTTTAGGGTTAGGGGTGTAGATATATACATGATTTTCTAGTTTGAATATGTCTAGACCTGTTTATCAACTTTAATGCTAACTATAGACATAAGAAGACTATGTGCTTTGGTTTTTCATTTTTCTGTTTTTTTCTGAATTTTATTCCCATATATTTGAATCTTGGTCAAATCCTAGGTTCAACCAAGATTTAAACAAGTTTAAAACATGAAAATTAAAAGGTAAGCATGTATCCTTCTTAGTCACTCTAAAATGAAGCTTTTGGGATGTTCTTGAAATTTCCATGTTTGAAACCCAAAACGACTTCTCTTCATGCTAGACTTCATAAGATCGATGGGGGGTAGATACATGATTTGTCTGGTTTGGATATATATACCTAGACCTCGTTTATCAACTCGAATGCTTACGATATGACATATATAAGAAGACTATGTGCTTTTGTTTTTCATTTTTCTGATTTTTTTGAATTTTGTGCCCACCCATTTGTATCTTGGTCAAATCCTAGGTTTGATAATGATTTAAACAAGTTTAAAATATGAAAATGCAAATGTAAGCATGGATCCTTCTTAGTCACTCTAAAATGAAGCTTTTGGGAGGTTTTTGAAATTTCCATGTTTGAAACCCAAAACCACTTCTCTTCACATGCTTGACTTCATAAGACATAGTTAATCAATTTAGGGGTTAGGGGTATAGATACATGATTTGTGTTGTTTGAATATGTATGGACCTTGTTTATCAACTTCAATGCTTACTATATATATGACATAAGAAAACTATTTGCTTTGGTTTTTCTTTTTTCTGTTTTTTTTTCAATTTAATTTGATGCCCATTTGGATCTTGTCAAATCCTAGGTTTGACGACCAAGATAATTTAAACAAGTTTAAAACATGAAAATGAAAAGGTAAGCATGGATCCTTCTTAGTCACTCTAAAATGAAGCTTTTGGGAGGTTTTTGAAATTTCCATGTTTGAAACCCAAAACCACTTCTCTTCACATGCTTGACTTCAATTCATAAGACAGAGTTTAGGGGTTAGGGGGTATAGCTACATGATTTGTCTGGTTTGATTATGTCTAGACCTTGTTTATCAACTTTAATGCTTACTATATGACATAAGAAAACTATTTGCTTTGGTTTTTTTTTGCTGAATTTTTTTCAATTTTGATGCCCATTTGAATCTTGTCTAATCCTAGGTTTGACCAAGATAATTTAAACAAGTTTAAAACATGAAAATGAAAAGGGAAGCATGTATCCTTCTTAGTCACCCCAAAATGTAGCTCTTAGGATGGTTTTTGAAATTTCCATGTTTGACTTCATAAGACGGAGTTTAGGGGTTAGGGGGTATATATAGATACATGATTTGTGTGGTTTGAATATGTATGGACCTTTTTTATCAACTTTACTGCTTACTACATGACATAAGAAGACTATGTGATTTGGTTTTTCATTTTTCTGTTTTTTTATTTTTCTGCCCATTTGAATCTTGGTCAAATCCTATGTTTGACCAAGATTTAGATAAGTTTAACACGTAAATGAGTTAACTTGGATTTCCTACCCTTGAATCCATATGAAACTTTGTTCTAATGCACTATTATAATCAACCGAGTTTTTACACCAACAGGTCTGTCACTTACGTGTGGTGCCCACCCTTGAGGTCCCACACTTCAGTGAGAACAAGTCACGTGCAGTAGGTACGCAAACTCCCAGCCATCTTCTTTGTCAAGAGAAGACGCATCAGATGCGTATTGGAAGTCTGTGGGTCCTTCTGGATCCTTCGGTTGTCCCTCTCACAAAAAAAACAAATCTCTCTCATTCTCGGCCTCGCTCGACTCGCTCGCTCGCTCGCACCTCCTGCTCACTGACAAACCCTGCACAAAAGTCAACATCATCACCCGAAAAAGGGGAGACACCCCTTCTTCTCTCCTTCCGAGTGATCCCTCTTCCTCCGTGTTTCACTCGACGGGCAAACACCCATGTGCTGCATAGTAATAATAAAAAGGTAGTAGAAAAATCGATATACGAATCTATAATTAAATAGGTTAAACTCGGGTTTTGCCCAGTTCTACAGATCAAGGGTTCAAAAAAAAATCCAACTACGGGGTTCGAACAACACGATTCTAATCCAAGAATTTTTTCGACCTCATCCAAATGGTCTCAAATTATAGGGTTAGCATCTAGTGCAGTTTGTGTGAAAATGTATGCAATATGTGTGATATAACTTGTATGTCTTTCAAATTTGAACCAAATTTGAATAAGTTTGAAATATTTGAAAACGGGCTTAATTTTGGGAGGTTTTTGAACCAAAGAGAAGTGGTATTGGGTTTCAAACATGGAAATTCCAAAAACCTCCCGGCCACGAGCTCCATTTTGGAGTGACTAAGAATGGATCGATTTTACTTAGGTATGTAGTATTGTACATCACAAATGTGAAATGAAACAGATGATGTGAATCTCTATAAACCCTAAACCCTAATTATATTAAACCCCTAGACCCTAACACTAAACCTTATATATATAAACCATAAACCTATATATCACTACCAAAAAATGAGTCATGCGATTCAAATGTTTGGCATTGTTTTCTCGTAGCATGCAAAATGCTCTCACACACACTTCTGGGGAAGCGAGGCCTCAAACACATGGTGCAAAAAAATATGCAGGGTTCTTGTCTAAACATAGAAGTGTATATATGCCATGTTTATTTGGTACTGTTCATAGAGGTATTATGTAAACCACAAATGATATGACTATGCATGCTTTGTTTCGATCTTTTCTATCAATCCCCACACAATAACTTATTAATTCGGCTTGTTTTAAAATTTAGCTAGGTCGAGCAATCTCACGATGCTCTCACCCTGCTTGTTTTAATTTGCTCTAGTACGAGGGTGCGGTGCATGTGTTTGGCCATTATTATATAAAATGTACTTGGCTCGATCCACACATTCAGGCCACACACCCATGTATTTTTTAAATTATTTGTTTGATCTGTACTTCATCTACACACTGTGTCAAATTTGCATTTTATCGGATTTAGCCCAAGAAATTGTATATATATAGATGCACATTGAGATAATTCATGAAACCTTGGAAATGGTCATCCTGTCATGCATGTTTCCCCGCGAATGAAAACTTGATTGGTGGCAGACAAGCAAAAACACATTTATGGGCGACAACCCAAAATGCACATATTTTGCAAAGTATTCATGCTTGCATGATGAAAAGTTGCAAATATATACATAAAATTGGGCCATGATTCAAAAGTTTGGCATGGTTCTTGTGTAGTGGTACCAAGCTCACATGCATGTGGGAGGAAATTTAGCTAGACGAACTCCAACATGGTGCCAATCTACTTGAGGGTTCTTCTCTAAAACACTGGTATGGCATGTTTGGTATTTTCCCTAGATATATGTACTACAAAATGATGAATACTCCATGTTTTTAGATTGCCTTTTTTGAATCACGTGTGCCTTGATTTCAAATCTAGGTCAAATCACTGGGGGAGGGGGATACACTTGGCTTCATGGAAAAAATAATGTCTTGTAAATGAGATAACTTTGCTTTCCTACCCTTGGATCTATAGGAAACTATGGAGTACTTATACATTATAATAATCACCCGAGTACACCAACTGGTCTGTCACTTACGTGTGGTTCCCATGCGTGAGGTCCCACACTTCAGTGAGCACAGGTTATGTGTCCACCAGTCTAGAGGCTCCCGTTAAAAGAAGAGCCCTCTATATTATTATAAAGAAACATCAATCTCCATAAACATCAATCTCCCTTCTCAGTTCTCAGCTTCTCACTGCTCCCCCCTCGCTCGCGCCGCCGCCGCCACAACCCCCCGCGCCCCTTTCCGATCCCTCATCAGACCTTAGACTATGGAGTTGCCTGTGCCGAAGAAGCAGCCTCTGAAGCCGACGATCCAGTGTATCAACGACTGGTGCGGGAGGGAGATCCCTTACAACGAGGAAGACAAGCACATGATGGCGTGCCCGCACGGCTCTTGCTTCTGCACGCACCCCGGCTGCGAATTCGCCGATTCGAAGGTACCGTTCATCCTACACCTCAGAGAAGCCCACTTGACCGCTGTGGATAGGTTCCCGTACGACGAGGACTTCGGATTTGTTCATCTGAAGGTGCCGGCACCGGGCTCGCCAAAACTACAGCTCATCGGCTACGGGACGGATGGCGCAGTGTTCGCCTTGCACATCCACCCTTGCGGCATGGACACCGCGGTATCCTTCGTGTGCGTCAGGCCGGCGGCGTGCAACTTGCCCCGGTATAGGGTGACAATGTGGGCGAACGGCCCGCCGATGCCGGGGCCGCGTAAGCTTACCGGGGAACACTTGTTTGACGTGGTGAAGGCGGTATTAGAGCCGACGAGCAGCCCGACTCCGGGCACAGTTTCTTTGGGAGATGTCACTTCCTTCCTCTCGGTGCCGCCGCGGTACCTGTGCGGCAATGAATCATCGAAGCAGCTGACTATCTATTTGCGCATCGATAAGGAGTGAGTGAACATAACACTACCCTCAATCTTATTGGGACGATGCTAATGCGGATTTAAGTAATGCTGAATTAATTTGTTTTTCTTGTGACAGGGCGATTAGCAAGGAGAAGAGGATCTCGGTGCACAGGTAGCGACCTATATCTCGGCGTCCACCAAGTGTCCCTGAGTAGGAGATCTTGTTCTGCCTCTTCTTTTGATGTTTAATATTGCTTCATCACCGTAAAAGGAAGGGTGTGTCTGGGGCTTCCTGCTTCAAAGTACTCAGTATACAAGGACTAAAAGAGACGTTTTGCTGATGGTTCTTGTCAGGACGGCCGTAGTGTTGGAGGTGGTCATCTACTTCGGTGGGGAAGGACTACTTAGACCTTTATCTAAAAATATTGACGGATTGGATGTATTTTATGTTTACCATGAATTATTCTATGTAATATGTAACCCAATTCGCCGATTAATGCAACTCTGGATCCTTCACTGTCATACGACTACTAAAACAATATAAATAAATAGGCATTTTAAGTTTAATGCACATTTAATCAAGCCACATAATGTTGGCGTACTTGTAAGCAACCAGGTTTACTATTGTTGGCATGTGTGGTACAATTTCATGGGGCAATACCCAATCTAGCTTGTTCAATTACATTACATGAAGTAATTAAAATATGGATGCCTAGAATTATTCACTTCCGTACATTGCGATGGCTTATAGCGGTTTCTATGACCAATCTACATCACAAATCTAGTTCAAATTTGATCTATTTTTATGAACAAAATTGGAAACTCTACTTGGCATTTTCGTTTACTATGACCAGATTCACATATGTAGTGATTCATTTTCTTTTCAAATCGCCATACCATTTCCTCGTGAACTCTTCATCTTTTTTTTAGTTTTAATGAATTTCCTTTGGTTGCATTCAATTTGCTTCAAATTCACCGGCTTCACCATTCGTACAAATTGTTCATCTTTTCTTTGTAGATTTTTCATGCATGAAGCATAACACCTTACCATGGTAAAATCTGCAGATTTTCTACCAAAACTCGTGCCGAACTTTAAAGAACATGCAATTTTAAATTGACTAAAATTGGTTAAAACTCAACATAAGTCCACATATATTACAAACTCGAGAAATAATCAACATATATATCACCTAAATGGTCATCTTATGAAGTATGCCATGTTTCAAAATTGTTACCTTGAAAATTTGGCCCTTCTCTCAGGCAGCCACTTCACAATAAAGCTCACATAAAGCTCTTATTTTACACTAATAAAGTAGAATGTATTTATGTGTGAAATGAAGTTGAATAAAATATATGTGAACGGTAAGATGCACATTGCTGCCAATATTTGGGATAATTATTATTAAGTTCATACTAATATACAATGCAATCAACATGACCACACATGTGCAAGCAAGATAATAAATCTTTCTTAAATTACCTTAAGGTTGTAAGTTTGTTATTTGTATAGCGATTTTATCTCATACGATGACTCAAGCTAGCACATTTTTTTTGAATTTGCTTCAATATTCTAGGACCCACCACATTCGTAAAATGGTAGTGCCAATTTTACGTATCGTAGTGCACAAAAGACACACACACACACACGCACACACGCACACATATGCTCACTTATTTCAATATTTAAACTATATTTTCTTCATTCAAATTTTCCGACCTGGCATTTGAACATGTAGTTGAATTTTGAGTAAAACCGCTCATACGTCAAACATGAATCCAAATAAGGTACAATTCGAGAAAATCTACACATCACATTTTGGCCAATATACATTGTATAATGCTTGTGAAAATGTAGACTATGAAATAGTCAACGTCACCTTTTTAGGTCATGAATGTGTTGGGCATCGACCAAAGTCTGGTAGGATGGTGAGGCATGAGTTACGAACATCCTTCTTCTCCTCTCACCCCCATTTGAGAGAGAGAGAGAGAGTGTGTTTGTGTTTGTGTGTGTGTGTGTGTGTGGGGGGGGGGGTAGAAAGCCATGTTAATAAATTAACTCATACATGAAAGCAAGAAATCAAACTTGATTTATATAAATCACTCTTAGTATTGTAGTTTGTTATTTTTATACCATCTATATCTCATATGACGACACAAGCTAGTCCACATTTTTAGGGCTCCTTTGATTCAAAGGATTTGCATAGGAAGTGTGAAGGATTTGGTTCCTATGGGAAAATTTCCTATACATGTTGTTTGATTCATAGGAACATATCCTATAGGAAAAATTCCTATAGGAATCTTGTAGTGTAATTCCTATAGGAAATAAGCATTAGCTCATAGCTCATGAAAAAATTCCTTTGCTACAATCAAACACACTTCATCTTCCTATAGGATTCAAGTAGACATGCCATTCCAATCCTATACATTTCCTATTCCTATGCTTTTCCTATCCTTTAAATCAAAGGAGCCCTTAATTTCATTGAAGTTCTTTTTGTTGCACTCAAATTACTTCAACTTTTAGGACCCACCATCCGTACAAGGGTAATGGAAATTTCTATGATCTTAGTGCAAGGCTTCACACAGAGACACTCAAAGTATTTCAATATTTTAAAATTCATTTTCTTCCCTAAAAATTGCCGACCGTCCATTCGTAACATGTAGTTCAATTTTGAGTAACATCACACATATGTCAAACATCAATCTTTTTTTTTGATATTTCGAGAAAATCTTCATATCCCATTTTTGGCCATCATATAAGGTGTACTGCGTGTGAAAACATAGACAGTGAAACTTTCAGCGTCACCTTTCCACAATATGGATGGCCAAATCTGACAAACACAGTATTTGGCATTGAAGCTACATATGGCTACACCTCCACAATGTACCATAGCTAAATATCTGTACTGGGTCCCGTTACCGAATAAAACCATCGTAATGAGTGCTATTGTTGTATCACCATCGAGAAAATCTTCATATCCCATTTTTGGCCATCATATAAGGTGTACTGCGTGTGAAAACATAGACAGTGAAACTTTCAGCGTCACCTTAATTAGCCAAACTGGTGGGACGGTGAGGCCCGAATTAATAGCCACCACCTTCCTTCTTCTCCACTCGCCCCTCCCCTCCCCTCCCCATCAATATCTTCTTCAAAGCAGATTAAAGAGGATGGAGTGCCCCCACGACGGGTGCGGGAGCGTGGTCGCCTACAACGAGCTCCACGACCACGAGCTCGCGTGCCCGCACAGCCCGTGCGACTGCACAGAGGCCGGCTGCGACTTCTCCGCCTCGCCAGCAGCGCTCATCGCCCACCTCAGAGAAATCCATTCGATTTGTGTGGACATGATCCCGTACGGCACCGCGATGGCGTTCATCATCCCGGTGCTGGCACCGCCAGAGCCAAGACGTCCGGTCATCTTCTACGGGAACGATGGTACCGTGTTCGTCTGGCACACATATACGCAAGTCCAGCCGAAAAATGGATGCGTGCTGGCCTGCCTATCCGTTGAGTGCGTTAGGTCGGCGGCGTGCGTGTGGCCGGAGTACAATGTGAGTATGTCGTCGCACGGCAAGCCATTACTTAATCGCTCTGAGATTGGTTTAATGCTCCCCAACTATACGGCCACTATTCTGGCGAACAGCACGACCACGCCGGGCGCCGCCAAATGGTCGGAACTAGAGCGGTCGTTGCAATGGTATCAACCGTGCACGGAGCTGACTATCTGGGTTCGCATCGACAGGTGATACATGCGCCTATCTTAATCTTCGTGGTTATCTAATTGAAATTGCGGTTTATGCAGTACTGAATTAATTATTTTTTGTTGTCAGAAAGTTATCGTCGGACGGAAGTTCCTATTCGGAGCGGCGGGTTTAGGTTGCCAACTATGGGCTTTTTTCATTCAGAGGATTCACCAGGGCGGCCCTAACGACGATATATGATCTTATTTGGCGGAGAGGGTCCAACACTTGATTGTATTCTGTGTTTATGTTCACATACTCTATGGTGTATACTGTACTATGGAATCCCATGTCCGATTAAATGCACCTCTGGACCCTGCCAGGCATTTCCCTTGTTATCTTTTCTTTTACAGTATGCCACACATACTGTAACCATTGTTCAACGCGCAGTCCATTGGCTTGGGTGCTAGATGCTTCCTCGGGAAGGTACCCTATCTTGCCCATTTGAGAACAGACGTCCCTATAATTGCTCAGAAGCCCCGCGAGGGCACGATGGTCTTTTCTGGGTGTATGTAAGATTTATCCTTGACCAGCCCTCCGCCCTTCTTCTCTTTCTGTTCTGCTGGTAGCTAGTAACTAGCCTTCACCAGCCCTCCACCCTAACTACTGAGTAGTAAAGTACTACGTACCTCGCAAGCCATGGCTCCATTGAGCCGGGCGGCCCGGCGGCAGGATATCCTAGGGAAGACGATGAGGACTAGGACCGCCGAGAAAAACTCATCTAGCCAGCTAGCGCGTCGTTGTATGGCCACTTATGATCGCCTGAGCATTCTCGCAGAGCAGTCTATCCTCTATTCGATGGAGAGCGAGCCAGTGGGCGAGGGTTCGTCCGGGTAGGTTTCTAGTGGCGTGTCCTCCAGTTCATTCTTATTTTCTAACTGTTTTTTCCATTTATTTACATCTCACAGGGCCGGCGGTTCAAACGTCTACCCGGTAACCCCCACGACGGTGGCGCCCCAAGTCCGGTCGTCGGAAGCTGAGTTCGGCCCCGTTTCACGGCCAAGCCAGGTAGGCTGTATGCCTCTATCCACTTTTTTTTAATACTCCCTCCAATCCATTTTAATAGACTCTGATTTAGTACTCCCTCCGATCCATTTTATTTGAAATTTGAGTCAAATAAAATTTGTACAACTTTGTACTAAATCCGAGTCAACTAAAAGGGATCATAGGGAGAATACAACTTTACTAAATCCGTGTTTACTACTACTACTACTAAAAGGGATAGGATGGAGTAGTTTATGTAATCACGGCTTTCCTTTTAATTATGTGTTGATGAACACTGTGATATTTGTGGAGCGTCCATGTGATGTCCATTCCTGTATCAAGATCTGTGCTAGAAATTAGTAGTACTCCTATTTTTTTGCGTGTAATTACTCATATATGAATTGGTTGGATTCTTTTTTGTTCCATACAATGATCGTGCCAGCAAATGGAGGTGAACATGGCCCACATAGGCAGCCAGCTGGGGAATGAACTCTCCCTTACCCCAGAGTTTGAGCCTGTTCACGTAGATTTGGCGTCCGAGAACAAGATCTGCCATAATCTTCAGCAAGGCATCAATACCTTTACTGCCGAGCTCGACAGGCTTAATGAGCAGAACCGCGTTTGTGTGGAACTGCATAACCAGAGCGTCACATTGATGAATGATGATGATGCAAACACCACCATCAAGGGCGAGGGTTCGTCCGGGTAAGTTTCTAGCGGGGTGTCCTTCAGTTGATTCTTATTTTCTAGGGTGTGTCTATGTCCAAGTTGACTGAGATTTTCTTAAGTCTCAGTCAGCTCAAAAAAGTGCAACTGCAGTTCAAAGAAAAGTGCAACTCGGTCCAGTTGCACATTTTCTGGTAGAAAAGTGCAATTGCACTTTTTTAACAGAAAAGTGCAACTCAAGCACTTTTTTGTAATTAACTTAGACTTAAAAAAATCTCAGTTGACTGAGACATAGCAAAACCGTATTTTCTAACCGTTTTTACATTTATTTACATCTCAAAGGGCCGGCGGTTCAAATGTCTCCCCGGTAACCACAACGACGGTGGCGCCCCAAGTCCGGCCGTCCGAAGCTAAGTTCGGCCCCGTTTCCCGGCCAAGCCAGGTAGGCTGTATGCCTCTGTCCACTTGTTTTTTTATAGTTTATGTAATCACTGCTTTCCGATTAATTATGTGTTGATGAACCCTGTGGTATTTGTGGAGCGTCCGAGTGTTGTCCATTCCTTTATCAATATCCATGCTAGAAATTAGTAGTCCTATTGTTTGCGGGTAACTAATACTCATATATGAATGGGTTGATTTCTTTTTTTTTCATACAATTATTGTTGTAGCAAAAGGAAGAGAACAAGGCCCACATAGGCAGCCAGCTGGAGAATGAACACTCCCTCACCCTGGAGTGTGATCGTCTTCACAGAGTTTTGGCGTCTGAGAAGGAGATCTCCTTTCATCTTGCGCAATGCGTCGACATGCTTAAGCAGCAGAACGCCTACTGGGTGGAACTGAACAACAAGAGCGTCACATGGATGGATACTGGAAGCAACCTCATCAAGTATCTCATGGAACAGAAGTTGAAATTAAAGCTCAAGAGGCAGATCTCGAGGGTGCTAATGCGCGGACAAACCGCCGTCCTTAATGCGATTATCAAGGAGAAGGAGGATCTCCGTGCACAGCTAGCGACCTATATCTCGGCGTCCACCAAGAGTGTCCCTGAGTAGGAGATCTTGTTCTGCTAGTTAACTGCTTCATCACCTTAGTATCGCCATGTGCTCGTAAAACTGCTAGTTAACTATCTGTTGGTATGTTGCACATTTGATCTGAACTTTGTGTTTTGCAATGCACAATTGATCAACTACTAGTAAGTGTATATTAAAATGGCGGGATACTCTTTTTAGCGGCGAAAATTTTCCATTTTTTGCTATTGTAGCGAATCTAAGCCCTTCAGAATCTTCCCTATCGTCAAGAAAACTTTCCAAAAACATAAGCATTTTGGAGGGAAACCTTGATGATATAGGCTATGAGGATGATCCTGGGTTGTGGTTCTTAGCGTGATCTGTAGATGGCAGTATGCTTCTTGTTCATACCTGAGGCTTTACTGAGGCTGCAAGATGTTCTCTAAGGACACTGTCAGTTATGTTCAGATAAGCTAGGGAAGAGATTACTGGTCTTGGAGCATATTGTCTTTTCGTGGGATTGAATTATCCGCTCACATTGCAGTAAATCATGCATATTTCGATTTATATTTTGGTGGTGTTTCATTCGATTTGAATAATTGGTTTGTGAGCAAATAATATTTAGTTTAAACTAGTGCTCGAATACGTAAGAAGCTATTTAATCACAAGCTAGTCATCCGAATGGGATGAAATATTCATAGATTTTAAAACAAGGCATCTACATATTACTGGATTTTTTTCAAAATTTTCTGAATAGTTTTTTCTTTTTTAGCTTCGAAATAACAGATAGTTTGGAACGTTGGATCTCGAAAGATGGTAGATGGTGGCACCTAGTCACAATGAGACTTGGAAGCATCAAGTCACTGAAGCTCCTCCAAACCAAGCTAGGAAAGGCATTGAAAATGAAGTTCTGCTCTAAAACATCTCTCATTTCATTTTGGTGCTCGCGCGGTTGCATGCTGCCCACGTGTTAAGGTACGTGTCTCTGGCATAGAGTACTACGATTATCGGCGAAAAATATATCGTAATGGAAACTGTAAAAAAAGCCCTCTCTGCTCAAGCTGATGTGACGAGACATCACTGCACCAAACGTCGTCGCAAATTTATAGATGGGTGGCGTGCTAGTCTACCATCTACCAACAGTCAAATCGGCGCCCAGTCGCAGCAGCAGCAGCCTAGAGTACTGCCTAGGTTTTGCCCCTTGCATGTCTATCGTCTTTTTCTTCACCCTCGCAGAATCACGCGCACGCGCAGGATCTCGATCCCCACCACGCCGCATCACTAGTACTATACCGGCCTTTCTCTCCTCACCCCACCCGGCCGCGGCGCGCATCGTTTCTTCCATAGCGCTCGCCCTCTCCTCCGAAAACCCCAAGCGAAGTTGCATCCGCCATCCATCTAAATCCATCTTCACCTGATGGAATATTCAAGGCTTTGCCGGTGCGGCGGGGACGGCCACTTGGAGGCTCTCACCGGCGACAACATCGACCTCATCGCTGCGCATCTGGACGTTACCGACACCGTCCGACTTGCCGCATGTTCCAGGGAGCTCTACGACCAGATCAGCAATGATGAAGGTAAGATGCACCATTGGGATGAACCCTGCCTGCTGATGCCTCCGCCTGCTTATTGGTTCGATGATCCCTGGTTCGTGGCGACAGCATCTCGTCTGCATGTTACCGTGTACGACCTGGTGCCCCTTGACCATCCTCGCCGTTCTGTCACCCTGCCGTTCATGCACGACAGAAAATGGCTTGGCGCGAACGGCGACTGGATCGCCGCCGCCGATCATCGTGGGTGCCAGTGGTGCCTTGTGAACGTCTACACCGAGCGACATATCCCCCTTCCATCCCCACCTGATCCGAAGATTGGTCATGGTGTTACATATCAACCTGCTACTAAAGATTGGTTATACTATCTTTGCTGGAGTCGAGCAATTAATTTGTTGAAGATTGTAATCTGCCAAGTGCCCACAAAAGGTGGGAGGTACGCAGATTACAAGCTCATCGCCTTGTTCGACAAAAGGATTTTCTACCTTGAAGGGGGTGGCGACTGGAGAATGCTGAAGAACCCTACACCTGAACAAATTGTGCCGGCGTTCTGTGATGCCATTGAACTCGGTGGCCAAGTTTTTGCGGTGGACGAAATTAGGGGCTGGACGTACTGCTGGGACACCCCAAATGGTATTTTTTCAGTCCTTATGTTGCATTGCATGATACACTGCCTTAATCAATGAAGTTATTCATGAACTACCTTGTTTATATTTTACCTTTCATAAATGACTTAATGATCACACCGCCTTTTGCTGAATATGAATGAACCGTTGCTTGCAATGAATTAGTACTAATTAGTCACCAACAAACATAGTATGCTCAGTATGTGATTGCATTCCTGAATTAGTAATTCTACGCCACTGCAGAATATGGATGTAATTACCCAGTATCTCAAAAGATAAGGTAGCACTATGAAGGCACCCTTTTTGATAACCTTTTACACCCATTGTTTCATATATAACTAATTGATTTTTGCTCCAAAAGGAGGACGAGAGACCCCCGCCATCTGCATTAGAGAGATGCATAAGGACTTTCATAAGTATATGACTTAACGATCACATCCTTTATCTGAATATGAATGAACCGTTGCTTGCAACGAATTAGTACTAATCAGTCATCAGCATACATAGTATACTCCGTATGTGAATGCAATCCTGAATTACTAACTCTATCCACTGCAGAATATGGATGTAATTAACAAGTATCTCAAATGTTAACGTAGCACAATGAAGGCACCCTTCTTGATTAACTTTTACACCCATTGTTTCATATAACTAGTTGATTTTTGCTCGAAATAGAGGGCGAGGTACCCCGGCCTCTGCATCGAAGAGATGCATATGGCCGTTATTTAGTACTCCATCTCATGAAACATGTTATAACTTTTTCTTACTTTTGATTTACTCCCTCCGTCCCACCAAAAGTGTCTTGAATATCTGCCTTCTCCTTTTTTCCCTTAGAAAAGTAACTCAATCAAAATCCAATTATTTACTAAACAAGAATGAAATACTTGTTATGCCTAATTTACTTAGTTTAACCTGTACCTTTTTTAATTATGTTCTTTATCCGGCTAGATTTTTCTTTGCCAAATTGCCCGAAGCTTATGCATATTTCAACCCCATCGTGGATGTTATGCCTGTCATACCTCTATTTTTTTCTTCTATTAGCCTTTGTTTGGCAAGCTGCTTTAAGTTTCCCATGAAATGTTTAGTACTCTATCTACCAAATTGAATGTTGTATTCATTCCAAAAAATCAACAAAATGTGTACAAGGCGAGAACTTTTATATTTTTATATTACTAGTATGTATGCACGTCAAACCATTAAAGATTCTGTTTGATAATCAAAAGAATATTTATAGCATGCCTTTTGCAAGTTTTGAAAGAATATATAAAAAATCTAAAAAAATAGATGTAGAGAATGTATTATTCTACCAGAGTGTAAAATCTGAAATTG
This sequence comes from Lolium multiflorum, assembly GCA_030979885.1. Classification (NCBI taxonomy): domain Eukaryota; kingdom Viridiplantae; phylum Streptophyta; class Magnoliopsida; order Poales; family Poaceae; genus Lolium; species Lolium multiflorum. The sequence continues at coordinate 116,035 of JAUUTY010000831.1, read as the reverse complement.
AGATACCCTATATTCGGGCCGCACAAAAATGACAGAATCTGATAGATTTTGAAGTTACAAAATGTTGGAAAATATATGTCAGATTTTTTTGTTGTTGCAAAACCTTAAATATAAGATATTTTGATTTGGACATTTGAATGTTGGTAGAACACAACATTGTTGACACCCGTATTTAATCTCCGTTTTCTTTGGAACTTCAAAATGCAGCTCTCAAAATTTTCAAAAACCATGCTACATGTAGCTCGAGCTATATTCATGGTTTTCGAAAGAAAATATTGCCAACAATGCATATATAAAATACGAAAACAAGAGTGGTCCTACAAAAAATGATGTTTCTTCCCATCAGTCGGCAAACGAAGGGAACAAATAAAAAATTAAAAATATGTGTACATCTAACACTCACTCATTTCTTATCTACCTTTTCCTTTGATGTTTCCTTGAGAGTTGAGACCGTAAGAACCTTCCATTGATCCATGTAGCAGTGCTGAATAGCGATTTCTTTGATGGGGTTATTCATATGCTTCAGGGGTTTCAGATATTTGGTCATTTTTTGGGGTAGACCCAAGGCTCACGTGATGGTTCTAAAATATTGTAGAGTTAGCTATGTGCACTCTTCACAGAGAATCCTGCTGTTGTGCACCGTTAGATTTAGCACTCCAAGGGTCATGATTGAAGCTCTATACTCAGTTTAAAACTGGACCAACTGGTAGATTGTCTGTACTCCTATATTGTATACAAATATCTAATCATATACACCGTTGGATCACTTAAGACAAAGGGAATTAACTACAACACAGGACTTAAACTTAAGATGATATATTTGTCAAAATTTGAATGTATCTATATGCTTTCACTGTCTAGATACATCTGAATTTGGACAAATCTCAGACACTTTCGGTGGGACAGAGGTAGTATATAACTGTGTATACACTAACTAGTGTCTAGTTTTGGCGAAGTTAAGACTTGTTTCGTGGGGATGCAGTATAACTGATATATTGGACACTCGATTTGAACACATGAATGACCAATGTCCTTAGCTTACATAGTCGTATTTATACTGTGAGCATGAACGATGAACAATGCTGCTGTTTGAATATGGTTGCCAGTAACACCCTATTCGTCTCCATTTCTAATATTGCAGAAAACCCGATGTCCATGTTCGTAATCCCGCCACCGGTGGTGGATGATCAGCAGTACGCGTGGTTCCTCGCTCCAACTGCTGATGGCAAGCGATTGATGATCATCCTTACAGTAAACAACATTGGGATTGCCAATGCTGAAGTACCTCATGACATTCCCTATGCTGCTAATGGGCTTCAGCTACGGCAGTATCCTCCTGTTGCCACCTACGTCTTTGAGCAGGATCCCATATCTCTGTTCATTGCAGCACGTGCAGGGGACTTTCATTGGAGGCAGGTTAACAGCCTCGGCGACCACTCTCTGTTCCTCGGACTCAATTACCCGATCATTGCCAACCTGAAGAAGCGTGAATCCAAAGCTCCTGATGGCACATTGGTTCCATTCATGAGGAAAAACTGCGTCTACACAGCATACCGGAAGTATCTTCATAATCAATACCCTAAAATTTTGCGCTGCAACCTCCAGCCAGATGAAGGTGAGACTGTGGGAGTTATCAGCCTTCCCAGAGTTAGTTGGGGTAGTGTCCGACAAGCGGCTATGTGGTTTAAGCCTGCTTTAAACATTGCCCGTTCGGTGTTACCTTTAAAAAAACACTGACACACTTTTTTATTATGCTTGAAGTGTTGAGAAGTAGTACACTGCTTTTAGTATGTACTAGTTTGAATCAGTTTATTTGAACACTGCCCTGCTTTTGTATTTCGTGTTGCCTTCATATTATAACCCATGCATGGCTGTTTTAGGATTGACTTTATTTCAGCACTATAATATAGCCACCTCTTGTTGATCATAGTCATGAGAGGACCATTCCTATTTTTTCGCCGCTAAAGGGTAAAGTACATCCCTGGGGGCAGCGATTCTTGCTGCAGGCCACTAAACATGCATCAACTATGAGCAAAGAAGTTGATATGCGACCTAGGTGACTGTGCGGACCCCACATGTTAACCAAAGAAACAAACATGTCAATACGGAACTAATGTACATACGACAACTCCTATATGATATGTGTACGATTGAGCATCTGGAGGTGTGCTGCCACCTGCTTCCTCACACGTTGGGTTTGATCTTGTGTTGCGTACACGGATCGGACTGAAATTGTCGTGTGCATAGCAAGGTTCATGTCAAGTCTAGCTAACAAATACTTTTGGGTTTCAACGGCCATCTACATGGTATTTGCTATAGGCCTACTTGCTCAGGCTGTTGAAGCCCAATAACTAGAAATGGGCTTTTCTGCTCATGCAATTTCGGCCCTTTTCTAATGAACCATAGATCCTATGATGGCAAAAAACAAAAACACGGAGATTCTGCATAAAAGTTGTTTTTATTTATTTAGAATTATCCGGTTGCAATTTTTGAAACTGCTCATGGCCAATATGAAAATCCTTGATCGCTCCATACCCACACGGATCACGGTATTTTTAAAAATTCATAAAGTGGATTTGAAATTTAAAACATATCCTAATAATTCCATGATTTATTCTATTAACTTGCAAGATCTTGGAGCGAAAGAGCTTGTATTAGCAGCGTCGTCAACGTTTTTAAAGACGGCAGAGGATCGGAAAAAAATCAGTTGGTAAAAAAATCCAAAAAAAAAGAAACATTTATCGTTTTGAGAGGATGACATGCGGGACCCATGAGGCAGCAGCATTCTCAACGTTTCCAAGGCGACACAGGATTTTAAAAAAGGCGAAATAGCCAGAAATTAGAGGTCAAAATAACTCCAAGAAAGGAAAGGTTTATTGTTCATAGAGGCTGACATGTGGGACCCATGAGCCAGCAGAATCCTCTAAGGCTGCAGGTGATCAAAAGAAAAAAGGAAGTAGCCAAAAATTAGGGGTAAAAATAATTCGAAGATAGGAAACTTTTATTGTTCGTAGATGATGACATGCGGGACCCATGAGCCAGCAGCTTACTCAACGTTTCAAAGGCGGCATGAGATCGAAAGCAAAAGGCAAGTGACAAAATATCAGGAGCCAAAGATAATCCAAGAAAAGAAACTTTATTGTGCATAGAGGATGACATGCGGGTCCCATTTAGCAGCAGCGGTCTCAACGTTTCAAATGCGGCTTGAGATCAAAAGAAAAAAAAGTTGATTGTACATAGAGGATGACATGCGGGTCCCACGAGTCAGCAGCTTACTCAACGTTTCCAAGGCGGTAGGGGATCAAAAGAAAAAGGCAAGTGACCAAAAATGAGGGTCAAAAATAATCCAAGAAAAGAAACTTTTATTGTACATGGAGAATTGCATGCGGGTCCCATTTTGCAGCAGCGGTCCCAACGTTTCAAATGCGGCTTGAGATCAAAAGAAAAGAAAGTAGCCAGAAATTAGGGGGTAAAAAACTCCAAGAAAGGAAAGCTTTATCGTTCATACAGGCTGACATGTGGGACCTATGAGGCAGCAGAGTCCTCAACTTTCAAAGGCCGCAGGGGATCAAAAGAAATAGGAAATAGCCAAAAATCAGAGGGTGAAAAAAAACCCAAGAAAATGAACTTTTGTAGTACATAGAGGATGACATGCGGGTCCCATGAGCCAGCAGGTTCCTCAACGTTTCAAACGTGGCATGAGATCGAAAGAAATAGGCAAGTGACCAAATATCAGGATCCAAAGATAATCCAAGAAAAGAAACTTTATTGTACATAGAGGATGACATGCGGGTCCCATTTAGCAGCAGCGGTCTTAACGTTTCAAATGCGTCTTGAGATCAAAAGAAAAAGAAAGTTGATTGTACATAGAGGATGACATGCGGATCCCATGAGTCAGCAGCTTACCCAACGTTTCCAAGGCGGGGGGATCAAAAGAAAAAGGAAATAGCCAAAAATCAGAGGGTGAAAAAAAACAAAGAAAATAAACTTTTATAGCACATAGAGGATGACATGCGGGTCCCATGAGCCAGGGTTCCTCAACGTTTCAAACGTGGCATGAGATCGAAACAAAAAGGCAAGTGACCAAATATCGGGATCCAAAAGTAATTCAAGAAAAGAAACTTGATTGTACATAGAGGATGACATGCGGGTCCATTGAGTCAGCAGCTTACTCAACGTTTCCAAGGCGGCGGGGATCAAAAGAAAAAGGAAATAGCCAAAAATCAGAAGGTGAAAAAAATCCAAGAAAATAAACTTTTATAGCACATAGAGGATGACATGCGGATCCCATGAGCCAGCAGGTTCCTCAACGTTTCAAACGTGGCATGAGATCGAAACAAAAAGGCAAGTGACCAAATATCGGAGCCAAAAATAATTCAAGAAAAGAAACTTGATTGTACATAGAGGATGACATGCGGGTCCCATGAGTCAGCACTTACTCAACGTTTCCAAGGTGGCAGGGGATCAAAAGAAAAGGAAATAGCCAAAAATCAGAGGGTGAAAAAAATCCAAGAAAATAAACTTTTATAGCACATAGAGGATGACATGCGGGTCCCATGAGCCAGGTTCCTCAACGTTTCAAACGTGGCATGAGATCGAAAGAAAAAGGTAAGTGACCAAATATCAGGAGCCAAAAATAATTCAAGAAAAGAAACTTGATTGTACATAGAGGATGACATGCGGGTCCCATTTAGCAGCAGCGGTATCACCGTTTGCGGCATGGGATCGAAAGAGAAAGGCAATTGACCAAATATCAGGAGCAAAAATAATTCAAGAAAAGAAACTTGATTGTACATAGAGGATGATATGCGGGTCCCATTTTCAGCAGCGGTCTCAATGTTTCCAAGGCGGCACAGGACCAAAAGAAAAATGTAGTAGCCAGAAATCAGGGGGTGAAAAAATTCCAAGAAGAAAGATTTCAATTGGGCTGCATCTGGACATCTGGGCCTTCGAACTATCGTGCTTGGCCTTTTGACTCGTACAATTTCAGCCCACTCCAAAACAGGAAAGTTCGGAATTTTCTAAACAAAACAGGAAAGTCCTATGCTTCGCAAAAACAAAAAAACAAGGAGATTCAACATATAAGTTTGTTTATGTAAAAATAAAGATTTAATTTATCCGTTTGAAATAGCTCAGAGCGCAATACACTGTTTATTGTCTGCAAAATAATCAAGATATCACATGTTTGTTCTACGGGGAGGCTGACATCGGGGACCCATGAGCCAGCAGCGTCGTCAACGTTTTAAAGGCGGCAGGGGATGGAAAGAAAAAAATAAACCAAAAAATCTGTTGGTAAAAAATCCAAGAAAAGAAACATTTTCGTTCTAAGAGGATGACATGCGGGACCCATGAGGCAGCAGCATCCTCAGCGTTTATTGTTCATAGAGGCTGACATGTGGGACCCGTGAGCCAGCAGCGTCCTCAACGTTTTAAAGGCTGCAGGAGATCGAAAGAAAAAATAAGCCAAAAATCATTTGGTAAACAAAATCCAAGAAAAGAAACATTTACCGTTCTGAGAGGATGACATGCGGGACCCATGAGGCAGCAGCATCCTCAGCGATTTCAAGGCGGCAGGGGATCAAAAGAAAAAAAGGAAATATCCAGAAATTGATTAGGGGTTCAAAATAAATCAATCAAAGGAAACTTTTATTGTTCATAGAGGATGACATGTGGGACCGACCTCCCAACAGCGTCCTCATCGTTTCAAGGGGGCAGGAGATCAAAAGAAAAAGGCAAATAGCCAGAAATTAGGGGTCAAAAATAACTCCAAGAAAGAAAACTTTTATTGTCGTAGAGGATGACATGCGAGACCCATGAGCCAGCAGCTTGGTCAACGTTTCAAAGGCGGCATGAGATCGAAAGAAAAAGGCAAGTGCCAAAATATCAGGAGCCAAAGATAATCCAAGAAAAAACTTTATTGTACATAGAGGATGACATGCGGGTCCCATTTAAGCAGCGGTCTCAACGTTTCAAATGCGGCTTGAGATCAAAAGAAAAAGAAAGTTGATTGTACATAGAGGATGACATGCGGGTCCCATGAGTCAGCAGCTTACCCAACGTTTCCAAGGCGGCAGGGGATCAAAAGAAAAAGGAAATAGCCAAAAATCAGAGGGTGGAAAAAATAAAGAAAATAAACTTTTATAGTACATAGAGGATGACATGCGGGTCCCATGAGCCAGCAGGTTCCTCAACGTTTCAAACTTGGCATGAGATCGATAGAAAAGGCAAGTGACCAAATATGAGGAGCCAAAAATAATTCAAGAAAAGAAAGTTTTATAGTACATAGAGGATGACATGAGGGTCAGTTAGCAGCAGCGGTATCGCGTTTGAGAGGCGGCAGGGATCGAAAGAAAAAGAAATTGCCAAAAATCGGAGGGTGAAAAAAACCAAGAAAATGAACTTTTATAGTACATAGAGGATGACATGCGGGTCCCATGAGCCCAGGTTCCTCAACGTTTCAAACGTGGCATGAGATCGAAAGAAAAAGGCAAGTGACCAAATATCAGAGCAAAAATAATTCAAGAAAAGAAACGTGATTTACATAGAGGATGACATGCGGGTCCCATTTAGCAGCAGCGGTATCAACTTGAGAGGCAGCAGGGATCGAAAGAAAAAGTCAAGTGACCAAATATGAGGTGCCAAAAAATCCAAGAAAAGAAAGTTTTATAGTACATAGAGGATGACATGCGGGTCCCATTTAGCAGCAGCGGTATCCTTTGAGAGGCGCGGTGATCGAAAGAAAAAGGCAAGTGACCAAATATGAGGTGCAAAAAAAATACAAGAAAAGAAAGTTTTATAGTACATAGAGGATGACATGCGGGTCCCATTTAGCAGCAGCGGTATCACCGTTTGAGAGGCAGCAGGTGATCGAAAGAAAAAGTCAAGTGACCAAATATGAGGTGCCAAAAAATACAAGAAAAGAAAGTTTTATAGTACATAGAGGATGACATGCGGGTCCCATTTAGCAGCAGCGGTATCACCGTTTGAGAGGCAGGTGATCGAAAGAAAAAGTCAAGTGACCAAATATGAGGTGCCAAAAAAATACAAGAAAAGAAAGTTTTATAGTACATAGAGGATGACATGCGGGTCCCATTTAGCAGCGGTATCACCGTTTGAGCAGGTGATCGAAAGAAAAAGGCAAGTGAAAAAATATCAGGAGCCAAAAATAATTCAAGAAAAGAAAGTTTTATAGTACATAGAGGATGACATGCGGGTCCCTTTAGCAGTATCACCGTTTGAGAGGCGGCAGGGGATCGAAAGAAAAAGGTAAGTGACCAAATATGAGGTGCCAAAAATAATTCAAGAAAAGAAAGTTTTATAGTACATAGAGGATGACATGCGGTTAGCAGCAGCGGTATCACCGCTTGAGAGGCGGCAGGGGATCGAAAGAAAAGGCAAGTGACCAAATTTGAGGTGCCAAAAATAATCCAGGAAAAGAAAGTTTTATAGTACATAGAGGATGACATGCGGGTCCCAGTTAGCAGCAGCGGTATCACCGTTTGAGAGGCGGCAGGGGATCGAAAGAAAAAGGCAAGTGACCAAATTTGAGGTGGCAAAAATAATCCATGAAAAGAAAGTTTTATAGTACATAGAGGATGACATGCGGGTCCCATTAGCAGCAGCGGTATCACCGTTTGAGAGGCGGCAGGGGATCGAAAGAAAAGGCAAGTGACCAAATTTGAGGTGCCAAAAAAACTCCAAGAAAAGAAAGTTGATTGCACATAGAGGATGACATGCGGGTCCCATTTAGCAGCGGTCTCAACGTTTCCAAGGCGGCAAGGGATCAAAAGAAAAAGGAAGTAGCGAGAAATCAGGGGGTCAAAAAAAATCCAAGAATAGAAAGAATTTTGGTTCATAGAGGATGACATGCGGGACCCATGATCCTGCATCGTAAACGGCTCGTTGAACGAGATGGCGCGATGTAGAAAAAAAACAATGCCAGAGAGGCTGCCATCTGGGCCCTACATCCCTCGGCGGTGCGGATTTGCGTTGACTCGGCCGGCGAACCCGAGATTTCGAGATGCACCACGTCCCGGGCCACCATACGCCACGTTTTGGCCGCTTTCGTCGGGCTAGGTGGCCTCAAAAACGAGAAAAAAAAAGTTTTGACATGCACCACGGAGGGACCAAAATCGTCGGCCATGGTACACCAGCAACCACGGCGCGACTTCAACTTCGTCGGCCATGGCAACTTTTCTTGTAGTGTTATGTACTTTACTTGGAGCGTTTGTGTGCTTTTATTTTTGTTTTGTTATCTTAGTTCTCTGAATAAGTTCATCCTTGTGTGGGAGAGAGACACGCTCCGCTGGTTCGTATGAACACATGTGTTCTTAGCTCATAATATTCATGGCGAAGTTTCCTCTTCGTTATATTGTTATATGGTTGGAATTGGAAAAATGCTACATGTAGTAATTGGTAAAATGTCTTGGATAATGTGATACTTCGAAATTGTTGTGCTCATGTTTAAGCTCTTGCATCATATACCTTGCACCTATTAGTGAAGAAATACATAGAACATGCTAAAATTTGGTTTGCATAATTGGTCTCTCTAAGGTCTAGATAATTTCTAGTATTGAGTTTGAACAACAAGGAAGACGGTGTAAAGTCTTATAATGTTTACAATATGTCTTTTATGTGAGTTTTGCTGCACCGGTTCATCCTTGAGTTTGCTTCAAATAACCTTGCTAGCCTAAACCTTGTATCGAGAGGGAATACTTCTCATGCATCCAAATCCTTGAGCCAACCACTATGCCATTTGTGTCCACCATACCTACCTACTACATGGTATTTCTCCGCCATTCCAAAGTAAATTGCTTGAGTGCTACCTTTAAACAATTCAAAAGTTATTACCTCTTATTTGTGTCAATGTTTTATAGCTCATGAGGAAGTATGTGGTGTTTATCTTTCAATCTTGTTGGGCAACTTTCACCAATGGACTAGTGGCTTCATCCGCTTATCCAATAATTTTGCAAAAAGAGCTGGCAATGGGATTCCTAGTCCCAAATTAATTAACAAAAATAGACACTCCTCCATGGTATGTGATTGTTGGACGGCACCCGAAGGATTCGGTTAGCCATGGCTTGAGAAAGCAAAGGTGGGGAGGAGTGTCATCATAATAAAACTAAAATAAAAAGGCACTCCTTCATGGTATGAGATTGTTGGCAGGCACCCGAGGATTCGGTTAGCCATGGTTGGTGGGGTGCTGATACGTCTCCGACGTATCGATAATTTCTTATGTTCCATGCCACATTATTGATGATATCTACATGTTTTATGCACACTTTATGTCATATTCGTGCATTTTCTGGAACTAACCTATTAACAAGATGCCGAAGTGTCGTTCCTTTTCTTTGTTTTTGGTTTCAGAAATCCTAGTAACGAAATATTCTCGGAATCGGACGAAATCAACGCCAGGTTCCTATTTTTCCCGGAACCATCCAACACCGAGAGCCGCCGGGAAGCCCAGGGGGCCACACCACACCTCGGCGCGGAGGGGGCCGCGCCGCCCTATGGTGTGGTGGCCCCAGGCCCCCTCCGAGGCTGCCCTTCCACCTATTTAAAGCCTCCGTCGCGAAAACCCTATCACGTTGGACGAAACCCACGGAAACCTTCCAGAGCCGCTGCCATCGCGAAGCCAAGATCTGGGGGACAGGAGTCTCTGTTCCGGCACCCTGCCGGACGGGAAGTGCCCCCAGGCTTCTCCATCGACACCGCTGCCATCTTCACCGCCATCTTCATCACCGCTGCTGCTCCCATGAGGAGGGAGTAGTTCTCCATCGAGGCTCGGGGCTGTACCGGTAGCTATGTGGTTAATCTCTCTCCTATGTACTTCAATACAATGATCTCATGAGCTGCTTTACATGATTGAGATCCATATGATGAGCTTTGTATCGCTACTAGTTGTGTGCTACTCATGTGATGTTATTAAAGTAGTCTATTCCTCCTGCATGGTGTAAAGGTGACTAGTGTGTGCACCGTGTGGTTCTTGTCGTAGGCTATGATCATGATCTCTTGTAGATTGTGGAGTTAATTGTCATTATGATAGTATTGATGTGATCTATTCCTCCTTCATAGTGTAATGTGGACAGTGTGTGCGCTATGTTAGTTCTTGGTTTATTTTGCAATGATCTATTATGCTCTAAGGTTACTTAAACATGAATATCGAATGTTGTGGAGCTTGTTAACTCCGGCATTGAGGGTTCGTGTAATCCTACGCAACGAATGGTGTTCATTATCAAACAAGAGTATATGTAGCACATATGAGAAAGAGTTATTTATTATGCGATCAATGTTGAGAGTGTCCACTAGTGAAAGTATGATCCCTAGGCCTTGTTCCTAAATACTGCTATCGCTGCTTGTTTGCGTTACTACTGCTTGTTTACTTCCTACAATATTACTACCATCAACTGCACGCCAGCAAGCTATTTTCTGGCGCCGTACTACTGCTCATATTCATTCATACCACTTGTGTTTCACTATCTCTTCGCCGAACTAGTGCACCTATTAGGTGTGTTGGGGACACAAGAGACTTCTTGCTTTGTGGTTGCAGGGTTGCATGAGAGGGATATCTTTGACCTCTTCCTCCCTAGTTCGATAAACCTTGGGTGATCCACTTAAGGGAAAACTTGCTGCTGTTCTACAAACCTCTGCTCTTGGAGGCCCAACACTCTACAAGAATAGAAGCACCCGTAGACATCAAGCACTTTTTGCGCCGTTGACGGGGAGGAAAGGTAAAGGTACTCACTCCGGATCTCGGCTACTAAGCTATTCTCCGGCGCCGTTGTAAGTACTGAAGCTATTTCCTTTAGACTCTGCAATTGCGACATTTGGTTTCTTGTTTACACTAGTTAGGCATAATGGACAACAATGACCTTTTTATTCTATTTCCTGATTTAAGACATGGATGGTTTGATGCGAAAATTAAAAAACCCATGGAACATATTAATATGAATGCTTTGAACACCATTGTTGTTAATGATATGGAAAATTCTAAGCTTGGGGAAGCTGGCTTTGATGAGCATGATATTTTTAGTCCCCCAAGCATTGAGGAGAAAATTTACTTTGATGATACTATGCCTCCTATATTTGATGATGAGAATAATAATGATAGCTACTTTGTTGAATTTGCTCCCACTACAACTAATAAAATTGATTATGCCTATGTGGAGAGTAATAATTTTATGCATGAGACTCATGATAAGAATGCTTTATGTGATAGTTATATTGTTGAGTTTGTTCATGTTGCTACTGAAAGTTATTATGAGAGAGGAAAATATGGTTGTAGAAGTTTTCATGTTACTAAAACACCTCTCTATGTGCTGAAATTTTTGAAGCTACACTTGTTTTATCTTCCTATGCTTGTTACTTTGCTCTTCATGAACTTGTTTATTTACAAGATTCCTATGCATAGGAAGCATGTTAGACTTAAATGTGTTTTGAATTTGCCTCTTGATGCTCTCTTTTGCTTCAAATACTATTTCTTGCGAGTGCATCATTAAAACTGCTGAGCCCATCTTAATGGCTATAAAGAAAGAATTTCTTGGGAGATAACCCATGTGTTTATTTTACTACAGCAATTTTTGTTTTGTTGAGTCTTGGAAGTTGTTTACTACTGTAGCAACCTCTCCTTATCATGTTTTTGTGCCAAGTAAAGTTTCTATGTTAAAGTTGATGTTATATTTGGGATCGCTGCGCAGAAACAGCATTGCTGTCTGTCACGAATTCTGGCACAAGTCTCTGTAGAAAATTCGAAAAAATCTGCCAATTTACGAGCGTGATCCTCAGATATGTACGCAACTTTCATTAGTTTTGAGTTTTTCCGTTTGAGCAAGTCTGGTGCCATTTTAAAATTCGTCTTTACGGACTGTTTTGTTTTTGACAGATTCTGCCTTTTATTTCGCATTGCCGCTTTTGTTAAGTTGAATGAGTTTCTTTGTTCCATTAACTTTCAGAAGTTATGTGCAATGTCCAGAAGTGTTAAGATTGATTGTGTCACCTCTGAACATGTGAATTTTTGATTATGCACTAACCCTCTAATGAGTTTGCTTGAAGTTTGGTGTGAGGGAAGTTTTCAAGAGTCAAAGAGGAGTATGATATACTATGATCAAGAGGAGTGAAAGCTCTAAGCTTGGGGATGCCCCGTGGTTCACCCCTGCATATTCTAAGAAGACTCAAGCGTCTAAGCTTGGGGATGCCCAAGGCATCCCCTTCTTCATCGACAAATTATCAGGTTCCTTCTCTTGAAACTATATTTTTATCCCATCACATCTTATGTATTTTACTTGGAGCGTCTGTGTGCTTTTATTTTTGTTTTGTTATTTTCATTCTCTGAATAAGTTCATCCTTGTGTGGGAGAGAGACACGCTCCGCTGGTTCGTATGAACACATGTGTTCTTAGCTCATAATATTCATGGCGAAGTTTCCTCTTCGTTAAATTGTTATATGGTTGGAATTGGAAAATGCTACATGTAGTAATTGCTATAATGTCTTGGGTAATGTGATACTTGGCAATTGTTGTGCTCATGCTTAAGCTCTTGCATCATATACTTTGCACCCATTAATGAAGAAATACATAGAGCTTGCTAAAATTTGGTTTGCATATTTGGTCTCTCTAAGGTCTAGATAATTTCTAGTATTGAGTTTTGAACAACAAGGAGGACGGTGTAGAGTTTTATAATGTTTACAATATGTCTTTTATGTGAGTTTTGCTGCACAGTTCATCCTTGTGTTTGTTTCAAATAAACCTTGCTAGCCTAAACCTTGTATCGAGAGGGATTACTTCTCATGCATCCAAAATCCTTGAGCCAACCACTATGCCATTTGTGTCCACCATACCTACCCACTACATGGTATTTCTCCGCCATTCCAAAGTAAATTGCTTGAGTGCTATCTTTAAACAATTCAAAAGTTATTACCTCTTATTTGTGTCAATGTTTTATAGCTCATGAGGAAGTATGTGGTGTTTATCTTTCAATCTTGTTGGGCAACTTTCACCAATGGACTAGTGGCTTCATCCACTTATCCAATAATTTTGCAAAAAGAGCTGGCAATGGGATTCCCAGTCCCAAATTAATTAACAAAAATAGACACTCCTCCATGGTATGTGATTGTTGGATGGCACCCGAAGGATTCGGTTAGCCATGGCTTGAGAAAGCAAAGGTGGGAGGAGTGTCATCTAAATAAAACTAAAATAAAAAGGCACTCCTTCATGGTATGAGATTGTTGGCAGGCACCCGAGGATTCGGTTAGCCATGGTTTGTGAAAGAAAGGTTGGAAGGAGTGCCACCCAAAAATAAAATAAAATGGGAGCCGCTCTTTGAAGGTTTGTCTGGCAAGGTGGTTAGAGTACCCACTACCATTCGTTGACAACAACAAACACCTCTCAAAACTTTACTTTTATGCTCTCTTTATGTTCTCAAAATAAAAGCTCTAGCACAAATATAGCAATCGATGCTTTCCTCTTTGAAGGACCTTTCTTTTACTTTTATTGTTGAGTCAGTTCACCTATCTCTCTCCACCTCAAGAAGCAAACACGTGTGTGAACTGTGCATTGATTCCTACATACTTGCATATTGCACTTGTTATATTACTTTATGTTGACAATATCCATGAGATATACATGTTATAAGTTGAAAGCAACCGCTGAAACTTAATCTTCCTTTGTGTTGTTTCAATACCACTACTTTGAATTATTGCTTTACGAGCTAACTCTTATGCAAGACTTATTGATGCTTGTCTTGAAAGTACTATTCATGAAAAGTCTTTGCTTTATGATTCATTTGCTTACTCATGTCATTACCATTGTTTTGATCGCTGCATTCATTACATATGTTTACAAATAGTATGATCAAGATTATGATGGCATGTCACTTCAGAAATTATCTTTGTTATCGTTTTACCGCTCGGGACGAGCAGAACTAAGCAGGGATGCGATACGTCTCCGACGTATCGATAATTTCTTATGTTCCATGCCACATTATTGATGATATCTACATGTTTTATGCACACTTTATGTCATATTCGTGCATTTTCTGGAACTAACCTATTAACAAGATGCCGAAGTGCCAGTTCCTTTTCTGCTGTTTTTGGTTTCAAATCCTAGTAACGAAATATTCTCGGAATCGGATGAAATCAACGCCGGGTTCCTTTTTTCCCGAACCATCCGAACACCGAGAGCCGCCGGGGCCCTGGGGGCCCCACCCACACCCGCGCGGCGGGAGGGGCCGCGCCCTATGGTGTGGTGGCCCCGGCCCCTCCGAGGCTGCCCTTCCGCCTATTTAAAGCCTCCGTCGCGAAAACCCTATCACGTTGGACGAAACCCACGAAACCTTCCAGGCCGCCGCCATCGCGAAGCCAAGATCCGGGGACAGGAGTCTCTGTTCCGGCACCCCGGAGCGGGAAGTGCCCCGGAAGGCTTCTCCATCGACACCGCTGCCATCTTCACCGCCATCTTCATCACCGCTGCTGCTCCCATTGAGGGAGTAGTTCTCCATCGAGCTCGGGGCTGTACCGGTAGCTATGTGGTTAATCTCTCTCCTATGTACTTCAATACAATGATCTCATGAGCTGCTTTACATGATTGAGATCCATATGATGAGCTTTGTATCGCTACTAGTTGTGTGCTACTCATGTGATGTTATTAAAGTAGTCTATTCCTCCTGCATGGTGTAAAGGTGACTAGTGTGTGCACCGTGTGGTTCTTGTCGTAGGCTATGATCATGATCTCTTGTAGATTGTGGAGTTAATTGTCATTATGATAGTATTGATGTGATCTATTCCTCCTTCATAGTGTAATGTGGACAGTGTGTGCGCTATGTTAGTTCTTGGTTTATTTTGCAATGATCTATTATGCTCTAAGGTTACTTAAACATGAATATCGAATGTTGTGGAGCTTGTTAACTCCGGCATTGAGGGTTCGTGTAATCCTACGCAACGAATGGTGTTCATTATCAAACAAGAGTATATGTAGCACATATGAGAAAGAGTTATTTATTATGCGATCAATGTTGAGAGTGTCCACTAGTGAAAGTATGATCCCTAGGCCTTGTTCCTAAATACTGCTATCGCTGCTTGTTTACTGTTCTACTGCTTGTTTACTTCCTACAATATTACTACCATCAACTGCACGCCAGCAAGCTATTTTCTGGCGCCGTACTACTGCTCATATTCATTCATACCACTTGTATTTCACTATCTCTTCGCGAACTAGTGCACCTATTAGGTGTGTTGGGGACACAAGAGACTTCTTGCTTTGTGGTTGCAGGGTTGCATGAGAGGGATATCTTTGACCTCTTCCTCCTGAGTTCGATAAACCTTGGGTGATCCACTTAAGGGAAAACTTGCTGCTGTTCTACAAACCTCTGCTCTTGGAGGCCCAACACTGTCTACAAGAATAGAAGCACCTGTAGACATCACACCCAAAAATAAAATAAAATGGGAGCCGCTCTTTGAAGGTTTGTCTGGCAAGGGGGTTAGAATACCCACTACCATTCATTGACAACAACAAACACCTCTCAAAACTTTACTTTTATACTCTATTGATGTTTTCAAAATCAAAGCTCTAGCACAAATATAGCAATCAATGCTTCCCTCTGCGAAGGACCATTCTTTTACTTTTATTGTTGAGTCAGTGTACCTATTTCTCTCCACCTCAAGAAGCAAACACTTATGTGAACTGTGCATTGATTCCTACATACTTGCATATTGCATTTGTTATATTACTCTATATTGACAATATCCATGAGATATACATGTTATAAGTTGAAAGCAACCGCTGAAACTTAATCTTCCTTTGTGTTGCTTCAACACCTTTACTTTAATTTATTGCTTTATGAGTTAACTCTTATGCAAGACTTATTGATGCTTGTCTTGAAGTATTATTCATGAAAAGTCTTTGCTTTATGATTCACTTGTTTACTCATGTCATTACCATTGTTTTGATCGCTGCATTCATTACATATGTTTACAAATAGTATGATCAAGGTTATGATGGCATGTCACTTCAGAAATTATCTTTGTTATCGTTTTACCTGCTCGGGACGAGCAGAACTAAGCTTGGGGATGCTGATACGTCTCACGTATCGATAATTTCTTATGTTCCATGCTACTTTATTGATGATACCTACATGTTTTATACACATTATATGTCATTATTATGCGTTTTGGAACTAACCTATTAACGAGATGCCGAAGTGCAGTTCCTGTTTCTGCTGTTTTGGTTTCGAAATCCTAGTAACGAAATATTCTCGAATTGGACGAAATCAACGCCCAGGTTGCTATTTTGCCCGGAAGCATCCGAACACCCGAGAGCCGCGAGGGGGGCCACACAGCCCAGATGATAGGCCGCGGCCACCCCCGGCCGCGCGGCCCACGGCCGCGCGGCCCTATGGTGTCGTCGCCCTTCGACCTTCGCCGCCTCTTCGCCTATATAAAGGTCCCTGACCTAAAACGCGATACGGAAAAAGCCATGGTACGCGAAACCTTCCAGAGCCGCCGCCATCGCGAAGCCAAGATCTGGGGGAGGAGTCTCGTTCAGACGCCGCCGGACAGGAAGTGCCCCGGAAGGCTCCTCCATCGACACCGCTGCCATCTCCACCGCCATCTTCATCACCGCCTGCCATGAGAGGGAGTAGTTCTCCATCGAGGCTCGGGGCTGTACCGGTAGCTATGTGGTTCATCTCTCTCCTATGTACTTCAATACAATAATCTCATGAGCTGCCTTACATGATTGAGATTCATATGATGATGCTTGTAATCTAGATGTCATTATGCTAGTCAAGTGGGTTTTACTTATGTGATCTCCGGAGACTCCTTGTCCCACGTGTGTAAAGGTGACAGTGTGTGCACCGTGTGGGTCTCTTAGGCTATATTTCACAGAATACTTATTCACTGTTATGAATGGCGTAGTGAAGTGCTTATTCATATCTCTTTATGATTGCAATGTGTTTTGTATCACAATTTATCTATGTGCTACTCTAGTGATGTTATTAAAGTAGTTTATTCCTCCTGCACGATGTAATGGTGACAGTGTGTGCATCCGTGTTAGTACTTGGCGTAGGCTATGATTATGATCTCTTGTAGATTATGAAGTTAACTATTGCTATGATGGTATTGATGTGATCTATTCCTCCTACATGGTGTGAAGGTGACAGTGTGCATGCTATGTTAGTACTTGGTTTAGTCGTGTCGATCTTTCTTGCACTCTAAGGTTATTTAAATATGAATATTTAATTGTGGAGCTTGTTAACTCCGGCATTGAGGGTTCGTGTAATCCTACGCAATGTGTTCATCATCCAACAAGAGAGTGTAGAGTATGCATTTATCTATTCTGTTATGTGATCAAAGTTGAGAGTGTCCACTAGTGAAAGTCTAATCCCTAGGCCTTGTTCCTAAATACCGTTATCGCTGTTTGTTTCTGTTTTTGCGTTACTCAAGCGTTACTACGCTTGTTTACTTCCTACAATACTACTACCATCAACCGCACGCCAGTAAGCTATTTTCTGGCGCCGTACTCTGCTCATATTCATTCATACCACTTGTATTTCACTATCTCTTCGCCGAACTAGTGCACCTATTAGATGTGTTGGGGACACAAGAGACTTCTTGCTTTGTGGTTGCAGGGTTGCTTGAGAGGGATAACTTTGACCTCTTCCTCCCTGAGTTCGATAAACCTTGGGTAATCCACTTAAGGGAAACTTGCTGCTGATCTACAAACCTCTGCTCTTGGAGGCCCAACACTGTCTACAAGAATAGAAGCTCCCGTAGACATCAAGGAGCACCCTCGTCACCGAGCCTCTGCATATAAAAGATGCACATGGTCACAAAAGTTGGAACCAAACTAAAAAGGGTATGATATAAAAATCGTCTAAAAAACTGTAAACATGCCGAAGGTGATGCAGGGCCAATCAGGAGATCACGCTGCCATCCATGTTGCATAAAAATATCCCTCGCCGTGTACTCTAACTTTGTATTCACCTCCATAAATAGGGTGTAATTCTCCACACGTTGTAGACACGATAATGAATAGAGCATATGTGTGCACTGACAGATAACCTGCATGAGAGAAGAATTGTTATCATTAAATATATTGCCATTTCTACATAGCTAAAGCGAGCATATAATGGTAAGCACGCGCTCACGGCTGATGCGACTTTGGTTCTCCCGAATAGCATTGAGCATGGATCGGGCCACGGGGGCATCCTCAGGAGTTTCTTTTGGAAGCTTAAGAAGGAGCTCCAATTTGCCGCCAGGTGTAGTCACATTGAGATTCCTCTCTACGGATCTCCGAACGTCGGATATCCTCTGATCCTCACCGAGGTTGCCTTTTTTTCTCCCTGAGATAAGTAATTTAATGGCAATCACTCCCACCTTAATAAGTAATTTAAACCTCTAATCACCTCATCTAGCCAGTTGTCAAAAATATTAACACCGCTACGAGGTGGGAATAAGGGTGAACCTACTTGGATGACGAACCATATAGATCTAGCGAATTTACACTAGTAGAATAGGTGCTTGATAGACTCGTCGTGATGACAAAATACACACTTCCATGCCAATTGTGTTCAACAAGGTTATCTTTGGTGAGGATTTCCCTCATACGAAGATACCAAGCAAAAATCTTTGTCTTCAGTAGAATCTTCATTTTCCAAAAAAATTGTTGTTATACACTACCGTTTCTGTCTAGATTAAAGCTATATACATGGAATCTACAAATAATTTAAATCTCTCATGTAGGCTCCATCAAAGTTTGTTTGATTCTTGCATTGATTGGACTAAAGCCAACCATTTCAGCAATGCATTCCATGATGTAAGCTTAGGACCGACAAGATTTCACGTGAACGTCACATTTGGTGCAGATGACTCCAGCACCTTAGCAATTGTACCACTCTTGGGCATAACAATACTATGTAGAGTCGGATATTGTTTCCAGAGTCTAGAACTTGTCCTCCCATAACCTAATTTCCAATACATTCCTAATATTAAAATAACCATTTGGGGAGAAGTGTTTTTTTCTTTGTCATAAGACTGACCCAAAAGTGTGAGTTAGTTTCCAATAAACCCGGAACAAATCACAAGTGTCAATGTATTTCTTTTTTTAGAATAGATTGACAGAACCCTCCTCGGTGAGAAGCTTTAAAAAGCCATTTACCTAAAATATATATATTCTTACCTCAAGGTCATTGATCCCAAGGCCACCTTCATCTTTAGGGAAACAAACTAAATTCCATTTAGCCAATCAATATTTCTTTTGCTCCATATCCCCTCGCTAAAAGAAACTAGAGAGAAAATAATCCAGATGATGTAAGATTTATTTAGGTAGCTGGAAGAAAGAAGTAGTCTTGTGCCAAGAGATGGTAATTTTCCTTTTCAACTATTTAATCTATTTTGTAATATTTTCTCGACATGTTTCCATTTAGCGCTTGTAAGTCCCGGATAGTGAATTAGAATACCCAAATAGTTGATAGGAAATTGGCCTTACCCACAACCAAAGAGGTCAACATACTAGTATTATGTAGGATAACCACTCCATCGAGGATGTTTCTTTCTTGCATAAAAGCAGTCTGAGTTGGAAAAACAACATGTTCAAGCATTGAATTTAGCCTAATATTTGTGGTTTTCGTGAGTATTTTTTAAGGTAAAATTAAAAAGACAGATAGGTCTATATATACTATTGGATCCTTTGGACTTCATTATCCTTTGGCAACACAGTTATATCACTGATATTTAGGCAAAATAAGTCTACTTATTCTACATAATGGTCATTGAACGGTGCTAGTAAGTATGTTTTATAATTTCCAAGGAGTTCTAATAGAACTCAGTCACAAAACCATCCGGAGCCAGGGCCTTGAACCTTCTTAACTTCATCCTCCATATAAGGTGCATTAAGAAGGGCATTTTCCTCATCGTACACTTGGGGGTATCATCCTTTCGGGACTCGTCCATCGAGAAGTTTCCTTCCTCTGGGTCTCCAAATAGATTTTTGTAATAATTTGTAACATATGATTTTAGTTACTATGGTATGATACGTCTCCAACGTATCTATAATTTCTTATGTTTCATGCTAGTTTTATGACAATACCTACATGTTTTATTCATACTTTACAATATTTTTATGCATTTTTCGGGACTAACCTATTAACAAGATGCCATAGTGCCATTTCCCGTTTTCTGTTGTTTTTGATTTCAGAAAAGTTAGTTTACGAATATTCTCGGAATTGGACGAAACAAAAGCCCACGGTCCTATTTTCCACGGAGTCTTCCAGAACACCGAAGACGAGACGAAGAGGGGCCACGAGGCGGCCACACATTAGGGCGGCACGGCCCCACCCCTGGCCACGCCGGCCTTTGGGGTGGGCCTGGGCGCCCGACGCTGCCCCTTCGCCTATTTATTCCTTCCGTCGCGAAACCCTAGTACCGAGAGCCACGATACGAGAAAAGTTCCGGAGACGCCGCCGCCATCAACCCCATCTCGGGGGTTCAGAAGATCGCCCCGGCACCCTGGAGAGGGGAATCATCAGGAGGGCTCTACATCACCATGCCCGCCTCCGGACTGATGCGTGAGTAGTTCATCCTTGGACTACGGGTCCATAGCAGTAGCTAGATGGTTGTCTTCTCCTCTTGTGCTATCATGTTTAGATCTTGTGAGCTGCCTATCATGATCAAGATCATCTATTTGTAATGCTACATGTTGTGTTTGTTGGGATCCGATGAATATGGAATACTATGTCAAGTTGATTATTGATCTATCATATATGTGTTATTTATGATCTTGCATGCTCTCCGTTGCTAGTAGAGGCCCTGGCCAAGTTGATACTTGTAACTCCAAGAGGGGGTATTTATGCTAGATAGTGGGTTCATGTCTCCATTGAATCTGGGAGTGACAACAACCCCTAAGGTTGTGGATGTGCTATTGCCACTAGGGATAAAACATCAATGCTTTGTCTAAGGATATTTATATTGTTTACATTACGCACAGTACTTAATGCAATTGTCTGTTGTTTGCAACTTAATACTGGAAGGGGTGCGGATGCTAACCCGAAGGTGGACTTTTTAGGCATAGATGCATGCTGGATGGCGGTCTATGTTCTTTGTCGTAATGCCCTAAGTAAATCTCATAGTAGTCATCATGATATTTATGTGCATTGTTATGCCCTCTCTATTTGTCAATTACCCAACTGTAATTTGTTCACCCAACATGCTATTTATCTTATTGGAGAGACACCACTAGTTGTTCACACCCTTCATGTTTGAGTAGTTCCTTTGTTCTTGAGGAGTATGGAGAAACCCTAGTAATATTGTGATGTGAAATAAAGATGGTTTATACCTTTGATCTATGAATATGTGTTAGTTTTCTCTCTTGTTATTACATGTTGTGCACCATGTAATATTGCCTATTGGACTTGAGAGGGAACTACCCTTAGAAGTGTGGTAGAGTGAACGGCGGGAAGTGACATTACCGTATCGGCGCTCTAACACATGGACGAGGGGGATAAGAGGGATTCACAAAGCTCATATCGATGACCACGGGGTAAACCCCTTAATAGCAAATAGTCAATATGTGGTTTGCAGAAGACTGGCTGCTGTGGTTATTTAGAGATGCGATGATCGATGGCTTTCTAGGCGCATCTTATTACTGGGCGATGACCGATAGCAAATAGTCAATATTCTCTTGTTTTAGTTTACATTAGTTTATTTCTTTGTTCTTATTTACTTTAGCTTTCAACACAAATAACTCTTTTATGTACTTCATCTTGAAATTATAATAACTTATAAGTACCCCCTAGATAATAGTAACAAGGGGCATTAAGATCACTACTAGTAGCTCCTCGTGGTTCGATGCTCTTACTTCAAAACTAGCTGCACATGATATGTGTTCTTGCGGTTATTCGATGGCACATCTTAAAGAGGATTTTTATGAGGACCTGTATCGTTCTGAGGGTGTCTCGAATATGGAGGAAGTGATAGACGTGATTCCATCCGAAGTCATATCTCTAATGAACGACAAACTACTGGCGCCTATCAAGGGGGAGGAGGTGAAATTGGCCCTCTTCCAGATGTTCCCCACCAAGGCGCCAGGCCCGGATGGTTTCCCAACCCACTTTTTCCAGACCAATTGGGACCTCTGTGGATAGGAGGTTACGACGGCGGTTCTCAAGGTTCTGAGAGGGGATGATGATATAAGAGAGATAAACCAAACCTTTTTGGTACTAATTCCAAAGGTGGCTAATCTGGAGGAGTTGGGGCAATTTAGGCTGATCAGTTTGTGCAATGTCATATATAAGATTGCTTCGAAAGTGCTGGCCAACAGGTTAAAGATTGTTTTACCGGAGATAGTTGATGAGGAACAATCGGCTTTTGTCCCGGGGAGGTTCATAACAGATAAAATAATCACCAATTATGAATGTCTACATTTCATGAAGCGGAACAAGGCGAAGAAAAATCGTTTTTGTGCACTCAAGCTTGACATGACCTATGATCGGCTGGAATGGCGCTACCTGGAAGCGGTCATGATCAAATTGGGTTTCCATAGGCTGTGGGTGCAAATGGTGATGAGACTAGTAACTACGGTGTCTTTTGAATTTTTGTTCAATGGAAGAAAATTGCAGCACTTTACACCATCTCGTGGGGTGAGACAGGGTGACCCAATATCGTCGTATTTGTTCTTGTTAGCAGCAGAGGGCCTCTCGTGCCTTTTAAAATATCATAGTTTATCATTACAGCTCCATGGATTAAAGGTGGCATGTCGGCTCCGACGGTTAGTCACCTACTTTTTGCGGATGAAAGCCTTCTTCTACTCAATGCCGATACGGAGAGTGCGGGGAAAGTCCAAAACCTTTTGGATAAATATTGTATGGACTCGGGCCAGCGGATAAATCGGGACAAGTCTTCGATTTTTTTTCAGTAAAGGGTGTCCGAACAATGTGAAGGAGGGAGTAAAATCTGTTCTTGATGTATACAGTGAGACTCCAAGCGAGAAATACTTGGGGATGCCCTCGGATGTGGGGCGATCCAGGGGGAATGCGTTCAAATATATCAAAATTCAAGGTTGGGTGGAATGTCTTTTGTCGGCTGGTGGGAAGGATATTCTGATCAAGTCAATGGCTCAGGCGATTCTGATATTCTCTATGGCTTGCTTCCTACTGTTAAAGGGTTTACGTGAACACATAAACGCCATGATAGGTAAGTTTTGGTGGTGCAGCCAGGAGGGGGAGAGGAAGACATGTTGGGTCTCTTGAAAGGAGATGTGCAAACCAAAAAAATATGGGAGGTTTGCTGGCACGTCAAGGTTGGAGGATGCTCCAGAATCCAGACTCGTTGAGTGCTAGAGGTTTTGCGAGCGCGCTATTTCCCCTCCACGGATCTATTGAGTGCATAATTGGGATCGACCCCGTCTCAGGTGTGGAGAGCCATCCATGTAGGTGTTCAACCCTCAAGCAGGGTCTTGTCAGACGCATTGGGACAAGGGCAACGACGGATCCTTGGAATGACCAATGGCTGCCACGAGATGGTATGTTGCACCTGTTGGCCTGTTTGGCTGCGGAACCGCCGGCAACGTTGGTCTATTTCATGACCCGCATAACTGTGCATGGAGGGAGGAGAGGCTACAACAGTTTCTTCTGTCGATAGACATGGAAGTGACTCTAGAGATTCCATTATCGACAAGGAGACATGAGGATTTATGGGCTTCGCGCTATGATCGGCGCGGGATCTTTTCAGTACGGTATACATACCGCATGCTGACGGAAATGAGGGATAGAAGAGAGGGTTGGTTGGACAGTAGAACCTCAGACTCAAACCCCACAAGAGCGAGGAAGGACTAGAGTACACTATGGCGGACGGAGATTTCCTCAAAAATTTGAGTTTTTCTGTGGAGTTTGGCAAAACAATTACTGCCTACAAATGAGCTTCGGCATCACAGGTCTATGGCAGTTTCAGATCAATGTGCGCTGTGTTGAGCTCGGGACTCTTGGAGACATGCTCTATTGGACTGCGCGATGAGCCGCTGGGTGTGGGCTCTTGTGGAGGAGCATATCACAGAACACATGCAGCGATCGAAGGAAGGGTGCGCACGGAAGTGGATGGCCCAGATGATGAACACGCTACCGCATGAGGATCAAGTTAAAGTTTTTATTACTCTTTGGGCGGTGTGGCACGCAAGGAGAAAATCAATTCACGAGCAGATTTCCAGAGCCCATTACCGTCCATCATTTCGTTCAGAACTATCTGGAGGACTTGGAGCTGAGCAGGAGGACGCCACATCAGCCTGTCAATGCTAGCCCGTCTCCGGTACTGGCATGGATTCCGCCACCGCCGGGCCTGGTGAAGATCAATGTAGGCGCGGTTGTTGGAAGAACCAGCGGAGGGGAGCAGTGGCGGCGATCGCAAGGAGCAGCAATGGTACCCAGGGACTACCTAGGGCCTCTCGACACTTATATACACGGGAGTCACTGATGCCGAGACTTTGGAGGCCCTTGCATGCCGCAAGGCGTGCTATCTGGCCAGGATATCCATGCAACCGGTGTACGTGTTGCATCGGATTAGAAGAACATGGTTCAAAGATGGATTAGGTCCCTGCCTTAGTGTCGTTCTCATCTTCTGTACATAGCTGTTCCTAGCTGTTTTCTTTTCTTTTGTATTTCTTTGGAATTGAGTTTGAAATAATAAATTTTGATGTGGGGCTTTTGCCTCACAGTTCTGGTTTCCAAAAAAAAGATTTACGTGGTTCAAAATCTAGACCAGGGAACCATGGGAGTCTATTCATACATTGCCACTGAGATCGTTGAATCTCGGTGGGATTTTAGTTTTTTGGAGTTTAAGTTTGAGAGTAGGAGGTCAAATAATGAGGCTCAGGTAGGCCGGACAGTCGCTGCGCTCGCTGTTACCGTCGTGCTAGTGTTATTCGGCGGTGCTCCAGACCTAGTTGCTACAGGTCGTGTGGCCAGGTGTGTGGTTTTTGCTGGTTTCTCCCTGAAAACTGTGCCGTTTGGTTTTTTTTGTCTGGTTTTCCTAATAAACTAGACACGGGTGTTGCGTTTGTATCGGTTTTCGACCAGTTTCCTTTATAAAATGATCAAAATTTTCTCTTCTTAATGAATAGGCAGAGCTCCTGCCGGTTGCTCCAAAAAATAAAATAAGGCTCATAAGTTAGCTAGGAGTTCTTTGTTTGATATTTTGGGCCGCCGCTTGTGTCAGTGGCAACTTGACACAGAACATTTTCTATCTCTATCTCCTAATCTCTAGCTTGAAAGCAATTATACAAGCTTCTCAGTTCTAACACTCCTCGGCAACAGCCTTCGGATGAGCGGCACGCCGTACTTGGGGATGAATTGTTGTCCCTGGAGGAAGGTGTCGACGGTGAACTCCTCCTGCGCCTCCTCGTATGTGAGATTCCTGATGCCGCCCCACTTGACGCGTTTGCCGGTATCGGCGCCAGGCCCGCGGTTGTCCACCTCCGCGTAGAAGAGTGTGTCCAAGGCAAAGCTGCTGGCGTTCCAAGGGAGCCACCCCGCCGGGTCGACGAGCGCGCCGAGCTCGCTCTGGACATAGATCGTCCGCGAGTACTCCTTCCACGGCCGCCCCAAGTACGTTCTCACGACGGTGCCCGCCGCTACCAAGTCCGGGTGAGCCGCCACGGTGCAGTTGTGCAGCACCGTGCCTCCCGCCGACCGCCTCTTCCGCCGCCCCTGTGCAGTGACGGTGTTTTTCTGGCCGTCCATGGGCCTGCGCGCCTGGATGAGGCAGTTCTGGAGCACCGCCTGCGAGTTGCCGAAGATGAAGTCGACGGTGCCGGAGATGGTGCAGTCGCGGAAGAACTGGCGCATGGCGTGCGCGTAAAGCGTGTCCTGGAATCCGTCGAAGGTGCACCGGTGGAACACTGCCTGATCACTCTGCACGCGCAGCGCCACGGCCTGGTGCTTCTCAGGCCCGGCCCGACCCGCAGATTGTGCATGCGAAATGGGGCGAAGTTGATATCACAACCGTTGCTATTACTCATGTTTCTCGAGATTCGGTTCAGCATGACCCCACACAAAAAGAGAATCTACAGCTGTCATATGTGTAAATCAATAGTACTCTTGGCAGTACTGCATGTACCATCCAAATAATTAACAAGGACTTTATAAATTCAGCACGTCATTTCGCAGGACTACATGAACCTGTCATATGTACTACGTGCGTAAATAATAGAGGACTCTATAGATCCAGTTCACGAAATATATTTTTAAATATTAAATATTAGATTCATTTCGAAGAGTTCGTCGTCAGGAAGTCAAATATGCAATTAAAAACGAGTTTGCATTTGTTATGTGAAAGTTGTGCTCGTTTTTCAATTAGTAGTGCATTTAGAGAAGGGAATCTTCTCATATGAGTGGGTACATATGGGGACCCCACTGATGACCGTCCATTTAACATGCAACGGTTGTGATTTCGATTTGACCCCATTTCACATGCACAGATGCATTTCCGGGCCCGGCCGTGTTCTCCACCTTGATGTCCCTCATGAAGAAGCCGTGCCCGATGGCCTCTGCATGCATTCAGTTACATGGCGGCCGGCTTGACGTGTCAAATTAACTCCGATTTCAAAATGGAACAGCATGAGGAGTACTGCTAGATTAAACTCACCCATGGTGGCCGTGTCCTTGGTGGTGAGGTTCATCATGAAGTTCCTGCTGCCGGTTATGACGGTCTTGGAGGCCCCATCGCCGATCATGGCGAGATTGGTGACGTCACTGGGCACCGACACGTATTCCCTATAAACGCCGGCCTTCACGTACATGACGTAGACCTGCGCGCTCTTGCGAGGTACCATGGCCAGCGCTTGGTTGATGCTGTTGAAATTGTTAGAGATAGGATTAGCTACGGATCAACCAAGCCGTATAAGAAACAAACTGTAATTCTATTCTTGTACGGTACGTTGGTACCTAACCTTGTATGCTACTTTCCTCATATATAATGGCACGCACAGCTCGATGGTTTTGCATCGAGTAGAATCTCTAAAACTTCTCATGGTATCAGAGCCACCTCTTCCATAGACATATCGAAGACTTCCGATCTACTCCGTCGATCAAGATTTCCAAGCGCAGCAGTCATGGCGTCATCGTCCTCAAGCTCTGCTGCACCAAGCCTTGGATCCCCGCCGTCGGAGAAACTGACGCGGGCCAATTACCCATTATGGCGGGCGCAGGTTATGCCCTCGATACGCGGCGCCCGCCTCACCGGTCTTCTGGACGGCAGCGATGCAGCGCCGTCGGAAACAAAGACCGTGGCCAATCCAGACAAAGAAAAGGAGCCGCTCGTCGTCTCCAATCCTGAGTATGAAACCTGGCTTTCCCGGGATCAACAAGTGCTCAGCTTTCTAATCAACTCGCTCTCCAAGGAAATCCTCATGAACGTCCTTCGGATGGAGCATGCTGCCGAGGTCTGGAAGGCACTAGAAGAGATGTTTGCTTCACAGAGTTTGTCCAAAGTGACGAATCTCAGAGTTGCATTGGCCAATACAAAGAAGTTGAATTTATCAACCGCATCGTTCTTCACCAAGATGCAGGGATTTGGGGACGAATTGACTGCTGCGGGAAAACCAGTCCCTGATGATGAGATGGTATCGTTTATTCTGGCTGGTCTTGGAGGCCACTATGATTCCTTGGTGGCTGCTCTCGGTGTGGTCAAGAACAAAATCACTGTTGCTGAGCTGTACTCGCAGGTTCAGTCGTTTGATGAGCGCCAAGAGATGCTTGCTGCATCCGGAAACGGAGGATTTGAAACCTCCGCCAATTCTGCAACCAGAAATCGCAACCGCGGTGGTGGTTTCCATCCGAGATACAATGACAGACGCTATGATGATAAACGCGATGACAGACGCTACGACAACAGGCGTGATGATCGGCGCCATGATGATCGTTCCCGTAACAACTTCAATAATACTGGAGGAAATTCTGGAGGCGGTCGTGGAGGTCGTGCACCTGCTGGTGGTGGCAGCCGTGGACGTGGTCGCCGCCGCCGCACTTCTCCTTGGGTTGACGTTACTTGTCAGATATGTAATCGAGAAGGTCATCCCGCAAAGGACTGCTGGTATCGCTTCCAAGACAATGATGAAGACTCCTCTGATGATATGCACGCTTATGGAATTGACACCAATTGGTATTCAGATACTGGAGCTACGCATCACATCACAAGTGAATTAAACAACCTCTCGGTGCGTGATACATACAATGGTCGCGACAAGGTGAACACTGCCGGAGGGCAAGGTATGGAAATTTGTCATGTTGGTCATTCTATAATTCGTAATCATGTTCAACCTTTCAAACTTCGCAATGTTTTGCATGTTCCTGATGCTTCAAAAAATCTTCTTTCCGTTCATCGCTTTGCCCTTGATAATCATGTCTTTCTAGAATTTCACCCATACTTCTTTCTAATCAAGGATCAGGTCACGAGAAGGATTCTTTATAGAGGGAGGTGTGTCGGCGGCCTCTACCCTCTTATTTCATCATTGGCCACTTCGTCTTCACAAAAGCATGCTTTCCTCGCCGCGAAGCCCTCTCAAGCAAAGTGGCATAGTCGTCTCGGTCATCCTTCGTTTAGAGTTGTTATGCAAATTATTAGCAAGAATAAGCTTCCTTTTTCTAGAGATTTGAGTTTAGAGTCTATTTGTGATCCATGTCAACAAGCTAAGAGTCATCAGCTTCCTTATCCCGTGTCCATTAGTGTATCCACTTTCCCTCTTCAGATTATTTTTTCCGATGTTTGGGGCCCCGCTCCAACCTCCGTTGGGCGTCACAACTATTATGTAAGCTTTATTGATGATTATAGTAAATTTACATGGATATATCTTCTCAAGAAAAAGTCTGATGTGTTTTCCGCTTTCACTAATTTTCAAAAGCTTGTTGAACGCAAATTTAGCCGAAAAATTCTTACGGTACAATCTGATTGGGGAGGAGAGTATGTGAAACTCAATTCTTTTTTTCAGTCTCAAGGAATTGCTCATCATGTTTCTTGTCCACATGCACATCAACAAAACGGTGATGCCGAACGAAAACATCGCCATATAGTTGAAGTTGGTCTCTCTCTTCTTGCACATGCATCCATGCCTTTAAAATTCTGGGATGAAGCTTTCCTCACAGCCACCTATCTCATAAATATGCTTCCAAGCAAAGTTATAAACAATGACACGCCCGTTCATCGTCTCCTAGGTACTTCACCAAATTACTCTTCTCTTCGTGTTTTTGGTTGCGCCTGTTGGCCTAATCTCCGTCCGTACAATACACGAAAACTCGCTTTTCGTTCCAAGCGATGTGTCTTTTTAGGCTATAGTCCTATGCACAAGGGAGTTAAATGCCTCGAAATTTCTACAGGGCGTGTCTATGTGTCTAGAGATGTCGTTTTTGATGAGGCCGTTTTCCCCTTCAAAGAACTTCATCCAAATGCGGGAGCTCTACTTCGCAAAGAAATTCTTTTGCTTGATCAATCTCTTCACAATGTTGAACATGGGGACGAATTCATGGATGATCCAACATTGACTAATCCTACTAATGCTTCTCCTGAGTTTTTACTGCAGACAGAAGAAAGTATCATGCAAAATGATGAATGTTTGGTTCACAACGGAGCACATGAAATTTCAGATTTTTCTACTCCTGGATCCTCCCCTGAAGCTTCTGTACGCAGGCCTGCACCAAACCTGACTGACGTAGATGGATCATCAGCAGAGGAGAATCTCTCTCCCGCACGCTCACGATCGTCTGAGGACGCAAGGCAGAATACACGCGAGGCTAGTGAGTCGTCTGTAGCCACAGGGAGCGCCGGATCTTCTGCGACCTCTGTCCATCACAGTAGCGACAGTGGCGAGTCTGTCCAGCATGCCGACAGTGGCAGGTCTCGTTCGGTGGGAAGCAGCACGAGCTCAGAATCTTCTGTGCCACGGAATTCAGCGAGCAGGTCTGTTTCTACTTCTTCTCCGCCTACACGTCGTGTGACACGTGCTTCTCGAGGTATTGTTCAACCAAAGGAGTATAAAGATGGTACAGTCAGATGGCTTTTATCCTGTACTTCTGATGAACCTGTGACGCTACAGGATGCTCTAGCAAGTCAAGAATGGAAAGAGGCTATGGATGAAGAATATAGTGCTCTTATGAAAAATAAAACATGGCACCTAGTTCCAGAACGACGTGGTGCGAATGTCATAGATTGTCGTTGGGTTTACAGAATCAAAAAAAGGGCTGATGGTTCTGTTGACAGATACAAAGCGAGGCTAGTGGCAAAAGGTTTTAAACAGCGCTATGGTATAGATTATGAGGATACTTTCAGTCCTGTTGTCAAAATTGCTACTGTTAGACTTGTGTTAGCTATTGCTGTCTCCAGGGGGTGGAGCTTGCGACAGCTGGATGTCAAGAACGCGTTTTTGCACGGTGTTCTGGAAGAGGAGGTCTATTTGAGACAACCACCAGGATATGAAAGTAAGAGCAAGCCACATTATGTATGTAAACTTGACAAGGCATTGTATGGACTCAAGCAAGCCCCTAGAGCGTGGTATTCTCGCTTAAGCTCTCAGTTGGCAAATCTTGGTTTTGTTGCTTCAAAGTCCGACACTTCCTTGTTCATCTACCACAAGTTTACTGTTACAATCTATATGCTGATCTATGTTGATGATATTATAGTTGTTAGTTCTTCTGAGAATGCAACCAATGCTTTGCTTAAGGTTTTGAGTAAAGAATTTGCTCTTAAGGATCTTGGAGAGCTTCACTTTTTCTTGGGAATAGAGGTAAAGAAGGTAAATGACGGACTTGTGTTGAATCAAGCAAAATATGCTAGAGATGTTCTTGCTCGTGTGGGTATGCTCAATTGCAAAGGGTCGCCTACTCCTTTGTCATCTTCAGAAAAAAAATTACAGCATATGAAGGAGAATTACTAGGACCTGATGATAGTACCAAATATAGAAGCTTGGTCGGTGCTCTACAATACTTAACTCTCACAAGGCCTGATATTTCTTATGCAGTTAACAAAGTTTGTCAGTATTTGCATGCTCCCACTACTCTGCATTGGACTGCTGCCAAAAGAATACTAAGATACATTAAGAATACACCTAGTGTTGGGCTGACTCTTATGAGATCCAAGTCTGTTTTGGTAAGTGCCTTTTCTGATGCAGACTGGGCAGGTTGCCTGGATGATCGTCGATCAACTGGAGGCTTTGCTGTATACTTTGGGTCCAATCTTATTTCTTGGAGTGCAAAGAAGCAAGATACAATCTCTAGGTCCAGTACAGAAGCAGAATATAAATCTCTTGCAAATGCCACAGCTGAAGTAATTAGGGTCCAGTCTTTACTTAAAGAGCTTGGAGTCAAGGCAACACAACCACCCTGTTTATGGTGTGATAACTTGGGAGCAACATATCTGTCAGCAAATCCAGTGTTTCATGCGAGAGCCAAACACATTGAGATAGATTTTCATTTTGTCAGAGAAAGGGTTATCAACAAACAGTTGGAAGTTCGTTTTGTTCGTTCAAAGGATCAAGTTGCTGACGGGTTCACAAAGCCGTTGCCGGTGCGTGCATTTGAACAGTTCAAGCATAATCTCAACTTGCAAAGTTGTGATTAAGGGAGGGTGTTAGAGATAGGATTAGCTACGGATCAACCAAGCCGTATAAGAAACAAACTGTAATTCTATTCTTGTACGGTACGTTGGTACCTAACCTTGTATGCTACTTTCCTGATATATAATGGCACGCACAGCTCGATGGTTTTGCATCGAGTAGAATCTCTAAAACTTCTCAGAAATCGCCGCTGCCGTCCGACGCCACCGTGATGTTAGGCTTCAACTCGACCACCAGGTTCGGCACTGCATTGTCTTCATCTACCTGGAGCGTCACCGCCACGGGCAACTGGTCGAGAACGGCCAGGATGTCCTCCGTGAGCTCTATAGAACTGCCGAGCGCGGCGCTCATCTTGGACGCCGCCTCAGAGCTGTCCGTGAGCCCGTCGAGACATGTCTCCTGGAACGTGAGCGCGGCGCTGATCCAGGTTTTGAGATCGCCGACGCTGTACACCTGTCCTTGAAGCCTTGCCAGGGTCGTCTCGATGTCGTCGACGGCGTAGCTGAGCAGCTCCCCGCAGTTGTGGAGCGCGCGCGATGTGCGCTTACTAATGTTCCGGAGGTCGTCGATGAGCGCCTTGGACTCGTTGATTGCCTCGGAGATCTTCCCCGACGTGACGTGGAAGATGGCCTCGGTGAGATCCGCCGGCGAGCGGGCATGGGCGGCCGCCTTCGACAGCTCGGCTTCGCAAGTCTCTATGTGGTCAGTGGGTTGGCAGAAGGCCTTCACCAGCTTCTCCGATACCGGGAGCTCGGCGGCTCCGGTGCTCGAATGGTGGTTTCTCTTCGAAAACACAACGCAGACGACCACAATCACGGCCGCTAAAACTAATAGGACGGCCGACGCGCCGGCGATTCTTGCACCTTTTTTGTTCATTATGTAATGATGATCGATCGATCGCGTTGGTTCTTGCTTGGGTAGTTACAGGATATATATACAAAGCATGATTATGCGTGCATGCATGGAAAGAAATTCAATCATAGGCCGGCAGAATCAACATAGGAGGATGTGTGAGCTGTGAGTTGTAATCCTCACCGTGGAGACAGAAGGAAGAAATCTCACGGCGAGAGACAATATCGTCATCAGAGATATATTCTTCTTCATCTTATGGTAATATGTGCTACTCCATTTGTGATTGATTTTGTGATTTATGATTGAGCGAACAATTTCCATTTTTAAGTAGTTAACAGGCTGCCGCCAGCAATATGCGGATATATATGCCGCTGTGGAAAAAAATGTTCTTTTGTTACCATGTACATACATGCCCTTACGGCCTTACGAATACTTGTTGGTACATGTATTTTGAGAAAAGATCTGTGCTCGCATTTTTCCTTCCCGGTTT
The DNA here is from genome assembly GCA_030979885.1 of Lolium multiflorum. Classification (NCBI taxonomy): domain Eukaryota; kingdom Viridiplantae; phylum Streptophyta; class Magnoliopsida; order Poales; family Poaceae; genus Lolium; species Lolium multiflorum. The sequence continues at coordinate 83,117 of JAUUTY010000831.1, read as the reverse complement.
TATATGCAATTATGTATTTACTTTTTATTCGTTTACTTACCTTTTTTAATTGTTCCGGAATTTGCTAATCTTCACCTGAGAATTAATTAATTCTCAGTGGTCATCCGATCTCACCGCGTTAACATTTACTATATCATTGGGTTGCTTGCGATTTTACACCGGCCGGCCTGTAGTGGAAGCTCCAATATACACTACTCAGTGCCGGAGCGATTTGTTCCGGTCTGAAGCACTTTCTTTATGGCTTGCTTATAATGTGGCCCAATAACACATATGCTTCTTTTTTTACTTTTCTTCTTTTACTTTTCTTCTTTCCTTTTTTCCTTTTTGTTTCCATAGTAAAAATCATATATTGAAAAAATTTGTTATGAAATATATTTTATAAAGTTGTGGAAAACTTCATGTAGTAAAAAATTAATTGTTCACAAGATTTAAAAAATGTCAATATGAACAATCTGTTTTTTCATCAACATTATTATTATTCAAAAGTTATGGATTTTAATTCTTTCACGCGCTTGAACCCATTTTTAACAAAAACATTTATTTCATTTGAATGGTTTTAAAAAATAACATTTATGTTATTTGAATGATATTTCAATAAAAACATTTGTCTTATTTGAACGGTTTTCCAAAAAATAATATATCTCTTATCTAAAAAAATTGTTATTAACATTTATGTTATTTGCACAGTTTTTAATAACAACACTTGTATTATTTAAACAAGAAAATGGTAATATTGTTTCCACAACATAAACTTTTTTTCCATATAAAATAGGAAAGATACAAACAAAGTAAATATAAAATAAAATAAAATTAGAAAAAGAAAAATTAAAAGACAAAGGAAACATAAAAATAAAACAAAGGAGGAAACAAGGTACCTGTAAATGGGCCCGGTCCATCGTCAGATCGCTTCAAGCGGGAGCGGATTGCTCCCACACTGAGCGGAGAATAGGGATTGCCTGTGTGATTGGTTTTTTTTGAATGGCTCGTTTTCTTTTGTGTTGCGTTGTATGAACATGGGCTTCTTTTACACGGGGAGACGAACTGGCTTGTTCTTTGTTTAGGTCACCTATAGCATTGTATGGTAAGGGTTTGTTGTCCTTTCTACAACAGATGGAGACATCTAGCAGACTTGGGCTACCACTACCTAGAGACCAACCTTCGTAAAGGGAAACACCACCCCCACAACGCACCCGCGTCTAACACGTGTCAGGCCCAGGAGATGCGAGCTATACCTTTCCGCGAGCGAGCGACCCGCGACGGCACGAGTACGCGCGAGTACTTCTCCCGCGAGCGGCCGCGAGCGGCCGCGAGCACGTACTTTTCCCGCGAGTGCGTAGCATGTACTCCCTCCGTCCACAAATAAGTGTACATCTAGGTTTTTGGATAAGTCAAACTTGTTTAATTTTGACCAACTTATTATCAAAAATTATACGCATATGTGACATTACTCCCTCCGTCCACAAATAAGTGTACATGCGGGGTTTTCAAGACAAATTATGAAGTGAAGTAAAAAGTGCATTGGGAAGATGTATCTCTCAACTTTAATTATTTCACCTCCAATGAGCTAAGTGCTTGTAGAAAACAAGGAGAACATGTGCTTAATATTATTGGGTTTGATTTCCGTGCGATGAGAGAGAAGCAATTAAAATGCATTGGGAAGATAGGAGTACACTCTTTTGTGGACAAAGTCTAGAGGCTAGATGTCCACTTATTTGTGGACGGAGGGAGTACATTACTATATTATTACTATATTATGAAACTACATTTCAAGGTGGATCTAGTGATACTAATCTAGTGTCATAAATGCTGCTACTTTTTTCTAGAAAGGTGGTCAAATGTAATAAAGTTTAACTTATCAAAAAACCTAGATGTACACTTATTTGTGGACGGAGGTTTCTCCCGCGAGCTACCCAAGCGCGTACTCCTCCCCGCATACGATCTGTGCCCGATGCATGCACCCATGTTTTGGCTAGCTAAGCAGCGATGCATGCACGGCAGTGAAGTAGCTAGCTTTCCTCCTACTCTTGTCGTATTCAACTCAATTACACAAAAGTACGAGTACAGCTCACTAAACACACGAGTACAATTGCATACAAACACGGGTACAGTTGAACAAACATGCGAGTACAAGTACAGTCACGCACACGAGCAGGTACAGTCGTGCACACGATCAGGTACAGTCACGCACAACACACGAGTACAGTTGAACACACAGGCGAGTACAAGTACCACGCACACGAGCAGTACAAACGCGCATACGAGCAGATACGTCGTGAACGCAAGTACGTACAATTTCGCACACGCGAGTACGATCGCGTAAATACAGTCGTCCACACGTGCGAGTACAATTAGCGAGTAAAGGGAAAAATGCACCAAATACAGAAGTATTTATCAGTTGAAACACGAGTACAGTTAGGTACACACCACAGATACAATCATAATATTATTGGAAGTACGAAAAAAAATATATCTCCAAACCTATCAACATGAGATCTAATTTTGAAGATCTCGACGCGAGAATCTCAAAAGTGAAAACGGTTCACAATTTGGACTTACGGTTCACAAGATATTTCATTTTAAAAAAACGAATCTAGAAGAAAAAGGAAAAAACTGACACAACCCAGTCTTCTCTCTCCTCCCCCTTGCGACACGTGGCGACCAGGGAGACCACTTCCCAGAGATTTTCTGGCACCACAACGTGCCACTTGTCACGTGCGGAGCGAGTTGCCTTCCCTTCGCGAAGGTCGGCCTTTTTTTAACGATTTCGGCAGACTTGAGGATTTAGTGGTGGCGAATTATGCACCCCTCACGGGCTTCTTTTACACGGGGAGATGAACTGGTTTGTGCTTTATTTAGGTCACCTATAGAGTTTTCTCCAGCAGATGGAGACATCGAGCAAACTTGAGGATTTAGTGATAGAGAATTCGGCACCCCTCATTAATCACCCTCCTGCTGCCGGCGCGGCCCTCTTGCCGCCGAGACATGTCTGAAAAATTAAATAATACAAGTGTTTGAAAACTTAAACAAGAAAAATTAAATAATACAAGTGACAGCGAATTCTGCACCCCTCATTAATCACCCTCCCGTGAGCCCGTCGAGAAATGTCTGAAAAATTAAACAAGAAAGAGAAGGGGGATTTTCGTCACAATGGATAGATGTCTCTAAAACAAGGGTTTTCCATTAATATATAATGGTAGAGATGCCATCTTGGACATGGGATGGATGTCCCTTTGATCCAAGTGATCTTGGGCACCTCTAGAACCTTCGTAGCACTCCCCTCTATACTTTATGAGTCCATAAAGTCGTGGTTTGGCCGAATCCATCAAATATGGCAAGAGTTTGTGTCAATCACGTCACCAATTTTCGGGTTTTCGAAATGCCTCTGTACCCTTCGGTAAAACGGGCGGCGATTTCGCATACGAACTTCGTTTGGGGCGTTCTTTACGTCAGATTAAACTTCAAAAAATTCTTCAAAACTTTTATATAAAGCACTTGTTCCGTTTGAGGCCATGTTTGGGTCTGTTTTGGGCGATCTTTAAAACTGAAGGGATAGATTTCAGGAAACTCCAGATTTCACTATAATAACCGGTTTGCCTATTTCATACACAAAAAAGTTTAAAACAAGAACTTGTGCACTTTTGCAACTATTAATAGGTTAGTTCCAATAATAAATATAATAAAATTACAATATAATAAGGATTTTAGTACAATAAACTATAAAGTTCATGTATGGACTTTACATGCATCAATTACCTTGTAATGTGGGTAGATCATAAAGTGGGGCTTTCAAATATTTAAATGATAGAGTGTGGAAGAAAATTCAAGGGTAGATGGAACAAATATTATCATCACTAGGTAAAGTAGTGACGTTGTACTCATGAGGCGCGCCAGGAATACTCGGTCCCTTGTAGGTATATCTCAAAGTTCCACACACAAGGAAATGGTCCTAGATGCTTCTGGCGATGAGGATGTGACCTACAACCAACGAACATGGCGATGAGGTGTTGCAATGGCTTCTCGCCTAGAGGATATTTGGCGGAGCCGATCCTCTTCATCCTCTTGAGCTAGTCCTCAACAACATTGCTTGTGCATCAAGGTGGGTTTGTTTGGTGATGGCATCATGCTGCCCCATACCATAGTTAGCCCATCATGGATCTATGGGGTGTGGTTGCCCAGTGGTGGAGCCAGAAAAAATTAGAGCTTGGCGAACCCTAGGCTTAAGAAAAAAAGATCGCAACGGCATATCTGGATATATGTAATCAAAAAGTGAGGATCAAAACAGCATATCTACATATATAATCAAAATGTAAGTACTAAATTGAGAACTGCACATTTGTAATAGTTTGGAAGCACAAAAGCTGAAATTTCGCAACAAAATACCTTTGAAACTACGAAATTGTTGGAACCCAAAAAGGACTATCCCAACCACTATCTCTCATATGGCGGCCAACGGGAATCTAATATCATTAGCTGACTCAATGGATGCACAATATTTGCAATATTTCTGCAACAAATGTGAAAGATCTTTTGTAATACCAAACAACTTCGACAAACTTCAAAATGAGAACAAATATAAAGCACACCATCTTTTTGATGCAACCCGCGACACTACTTGACATGGCCTTTTAATCAAATACGTCCGCATTTTCTAAAACTAAAAATTTGATATGTACATGATTCAACAACATAAAATATTTAAAGTCATTTCCTTGTTAAGATTCTAGGTAGAGAAATGGTCAACTAGAGTAACTAACCTTTTTTCCCCTAATTTATTATAGATTAAAATCAGCGAGTTAGCGAGGGGCGCCGCCCCTCGCTGTCCCGCAGAGGAGTCTTCAAGTGTCGTGTGCCCGTGCCATCGCCGTCTGTGTGCGGTGCGCGTCGGCACGAGACGAACAAACAAAAGAAGGAAGGAACCAGTCCTGATTGCACGATCGGTCGAACTGGTGGCCTCCTGACTCATTACTTTTTTTTTGAGAAAAACCTAACTCATTACTTCAGTGCGGGACGTGGGGCTCTAGGCCTGTTAGACTAGCCATAGTGTTAGTATCATAAGGAGTATCATGCATGCCACCTTGGTAAATATCTGATGTGGCACTATAATTAATAAAGAGAGATATGCTAGTACTATTATAATATGATACTGTATCATAACACGTGAAACTAGACAATTTAATGTCAAATACATCCTACACGCAATTGCATTGAGATTTTACAAATAATTAAATATCATGAGATTATGATATTACTAGATGATACTAACCACTATAGGGGTAGTATCATAGACTGGTATCATATGGATGATACCACTATATGATACTTTGCACTATGGCCAGCCTTAGCGACTTGGTCCAACCATCCATCCAAGGGATAAAGGCACGTTTATTGGGCTGACGTTTTTAGCCCGGGCAAACAACCAAATAATCATGGGTTTAAGCCTAACAACGACACGTGGACGAAGCCGAGTCCGGGCAGCTGCCTGGGCATGCCGGGCAGCAAACTCCGCCCATGTGGTTGCCCAACCTTGGATGGATAGTCGAGCTTTCAGACACCCTGACGACATGCTTCCGATTGGGTGCTCGGTTTGTGTTCGACGTTCTCAAGGTTAAGAAGTATGAAGGTGGCAGTATGTGGAGGCGGCAACACATGGTGGGTGAGATATTGTGGTGCTCCTTGAGTACCAGATCTTGAGTTTCGGGATGAAAACCTCTTGGGTCAACCTATTTGTTATACCGGCAATGGCGACGCTTATTCATCGTTACTGTGTTGAAGCCATTGCAGGAAGATTTGCTCAGACAGTCAGACTTGCTCTCCAAGGTGGAAATCTTGATCTGGTCTTGGCTAACTAGATCTGGCAACAAGGTTGCTTATGACAACCATTCCATGGAGGACCTTTCTCGCAACCAGTGTGTTGTCTCGGGGTGGTGGTTGATGTCACTTTAGCTTGGCACCTGGATGGTACCTTTGTTTATTTTTTATGTTTACACATGAATTTTGATGTCTAGACATCATTTATGCTTAATTGGTGAGACGACAAGTATAATTGATATATTTTTAATATTAATATATTGTCTTTTATCCTAAAAATCAATTCTCAATGTGAAAAGGATATTAAGAAGAAGAAGAAAAGGATGGACGAGATCTATATAGGTATCGTAGGTAAAACGGCACCACAAGGTCTGTATTCATGGGCGGGCACAGGCTTTGAACAATGGGTATTCAAAAATAAAAGAAAAAAACACTACACAACAGTGACTTGTAGCATTCGATCACACGGCCATCGGTGGAGCATACAGCTGCTCTAACCAGCCAAGCCTCCACGTCCTTGAGTGCAGAATAGAATAGGTTTCTACATAAAGTAAACAAGCGCGGATGGATATTTCATATAATTTGAAAATTTTGACAAATTTTTGGTATTCACCTGCATACCCATGAATACACATGTGCCCGCCCATGTCTGTATTCACCATCCTTTAGCAAAAAAAAGGTCTTTATTCACCATCCAATCACATCTCCTCTGAGCTAGTACATCATGATTATGCAATTTTAGCCTAGTACTATCATGGTGAACTGAAGATCGGGTCAAGTTATTACTAACAAAACAGTACGGCAGCTGCTTAAGTAACCTACGAAAGCTCTTGTAGATAAGCTTATGATGTAGTAGGCCTGCTGTCACTGTCTCCATAAGTTGGAGGTTAGATTCGGACGCTACTCCATAGAGTATCTGCAATTCAATATCGCTCTTGTGAAACAATATAAAAAATATGCATAATAATATGTTTACTAGGCAAGAACAAAGGGCTCCAGAAGCAATTCACAATGTTCTTATTTGAACATCTTACATACTCCATCATCATGTCCAACGGTCCAAGATGCTCAAACTCTCCCACTAATTAATGCATAATCAACTCAAGTTTGCGTACTAACGGGAGCCGAGGAGTAGTACAAGTAGATGGTGACAATACTAATGTAAAACGGAAAAAAGATGGTGACAATACTAATGTAAAACGGAAAAAAAGATGGTGACAATACTACTTGCGGCACAAGTAGGTACTGCTAGAAATGTGGAAACGAAAAGTAAAACAACGTCGAGGCGAAGCGATGCATGTCGCGATCGAAGCATCCAGGAAGCAGGAGTATGCTAAATTGCCTCTCAAAATTTCCTAATCTGCGGTACGCCTTTTCCGAAGGCTAGCCATCATCAGTCCCCTCCTGGTAGTACAAGCTCTTTGGATAAGTCTCGTCTGAACACGGCTAGACTATTTCGAAATATCATGTATATAGGCTCGGCGACAATACGAATGGAGCTTGGAGAATCTACACTAACTAAATTTATACATGATTTTTAAGTGGTTCCTCGAAATAGGCTTTTGTCCCGTTTTATAAATAAAGCAACGCGCGTACAAGAGTTCTCGAACAAAAAAAGAAACTGCTGGGCCAACATCACAACAAGCCCAACAAGATATAACTCTCAAACGAGTGAGAATGTAAGCAACGGGATGACACGGCGGTAGATTCTACAACCTAAGCGCCCTCTGAAGTTGTCCCACCACGCTACCCGCACTCCGGATCTCCGAGTACCAAGACAACACCTCCATGAATGGATGCGACGTCAACTACGCTACTGTCTGGACCAACGAGCTGATCCTAGGGTTTTCCCTGGAACTCGAAGGAGAGTGAAGTGGGGGAAATCTCGACGCCCTCGATGGAGGAAGGGTGACACTCACAGGCGCCGGCGCGTCGATGCCAGACAAGCCAGCAAGTATTTCTCCCATTCCCCCCATGACCACACCCCTAAAGGATCTGTTGCCGAGCAGCCCGGCGAGGACGCACTAGCATAGATTCAGGCGCAACAGGGCGGCGCAAACAGACACCACAACAACAGATATAGCTCTGGCCGCAAAGGCCCTTAAGCAGGTACTAGATCCAGGCCCGTGTAGCCTAGATCTGTCCCGCAAGTCTGCCTTGGCCGCCGGAGCCGACGCTCAGCCACTCTGCACCCACCCAGCACCCGAGCCAGGCGCACCTCGCAACCACCATCACCTCCACTCGCAAGCACACGCTTCGTCGGTTGAAGCCCCATCACCCCTCCGTGGCCTGCACCACGTGGAGCCGCTGCCGCAATGCTACATGTAGATCTGGGCCCGCCTGGCCCAAATCTATCCCGCTGCGCGCGTGACAGTCCCAAACGTATGAGCGTCCATGCCTCTGGCCGATGAGCCGCCTGCCCACCGCCAGCACCTCACCTCCCTCCCGATGTGCGCCCGACCACCAGCACATGCCTCCACCATCGCGAGCGGGGACTAGAGATCCGCCGCTGCTGACACCGCATGGGCTTTCTCCAGTGGCTAGCAGCAACAGTGGCGGCGGGGGAGGAATTGGAGGGGAGGGCTCGAGGCTAGGGTTCTGGAGCGCCCGCTTGTTGCCCACGGGGAACGACATGAATCTTTAAGTTGTTCAGTGCCAATAAAATATATACATAAATTTTGAAGTGGTTCGGCGCCAAGTGCAATGGCCCTAACCGGACTATGTTGGCTCCACACTAGTTGATGCCAAACTTAGAAGTCAGATTATAAAATCACTCACATCTATGAATGTATGTACGAATGCACACTCTTCCTCAAAGAAAATTAGCCCGTGAGATTGATTCGATGGGTCTCCATATTGATAAAATCACCATAAACATCTCGTTATTAACGAAAATGTCGCCTTCCACGGATTTTTCCGCCTTTTTTTTAATAAAACAGGAAAACATGAAACTAGGATTTCTTTGATTGCGCCATGACGCATCTGCATGATTGATGGGATGATGGGTGGCTGGCAACCCCGGAGCGTACACGGAGCCGTAGCCATCACCCGCCGTCGCGGAATGCGCCGATCCCACGCCACCCATCCAACCACTCGCCCCCGTCGTGTCGTCGGCCGCCCGCTCGCCCGAGTACCGACACCCTACGCCGGCGCACCGATACAGTGATTCCCCTTGGATCGTCGTCATGTCGTTGGGCGTGCCGTGCAAGCGACGCGGACGGGACGTGCGCGCGGGCGGAGCCACCAAACCAGTGGAGCGGAACCTGAATTAAACAACGCTGGAAATCAATCTACGGCGGAGAACGGCGACAAGATGGAACGGAAGGACCGGCCCGAAGAAAATATCCTGCTTTTTTATATAGCGTGAATAAAAAAGTGATATCTACCTCGTCGAGAGAGTATCTAGTGCTACAACCTATTTGTGTGCTACCTGATTCCAGGCCAATCTGGACCATCTATCCTAGTTCAACGGAAGAGATTGAAAGTACCTCATGATGACTTTTCCACCTGTGCACATATTCATATAGGACCCTGGTGTGTACCTAATTTCGGCACATGATGCATCAGCTGCAATGTCTTTTTTGCCGCTGGCAGAGTTCAACTTCGAATCGATGGACTATTTTTGAAGCGGTGAATATCAAATCAATAGCTAGATTTTTATGTCCTGCTTAGCAGTTTTTCCTTGGATCTGAAATAAAAGTACCTGAAGTTGGCTCATGTACGGTTTGCCGCTGCCTCACGAATCACATGCTTTTAATAATAAAGCTTCGGCCAGATTCCACCATTGGCAGTGAAAGGAGTAGGCGAGCATGCAGAATGGTGGTCGATTGGCAGAACACCTGTAGCAGTCAAGATCCATCCTCGGCGACGATGTATTAAGCTCCGGTTGTGTCTAAACTAGAGGAGATTTTGGGGAATCAGTGAGGAGAGAGACATTACAATGGGGACCGTGCACTACAATATGAAATAAGATAGGGTCTTATTCACGTATTTGACATGGAGGGCGTAACTTCAGCTACTGTATTGAATCTTGTCGCTTGAAAATGGATGGAGGGTCCTGGTTGGCCTGGAATCAAGTAGTAGCACACATATAGGCTGTAGCACTAGATACTCTCTCCTACCTCGTCGGCAACCCCGAACCAAGAGTCGCACGGGCACTTCCTTCCTTGCTTCTCCCTATCCGATCCGAGCCGATCCAAGCCGAGCCGAGCCGAGCCGGGCGGGGCGAAACCCAATCCGAGAGGAGAGATTAACATTCCATCGTCAGCGTCCGCACACCGGAATTTCTGCTCAGCAAACAGCGGAGGTAGAGACAACACAAGGAAGGCCTCCCTCTCCCTGGCCGAGAGATCCTACTGCTCCCCAATCATCCTAGTCCATCGCCAAAGAGTAAACAAACCAGAGAAACCCTCGCCGCTTTTCCCCCACCATTACTGCCCCCGCCCGAGAGGAAGGTACAAGTCCCAGGGAGCAGCCACCAGGGAGGCTCTGCCTGCTGCTGACTGCTGAAGGAGAGGGAGATGCAGCGGCGCCGGGCGCAGACGTGGGCGGGGGTGGGGAAGACGGCGCAGGCGGCGGCGGCGCACGCCGCGCTCTTCTGCTTCACGCTCCTCCTCGCGCTCAGGGTCGACGGCCGCACCGACTACTCCTGGTGGTACGTCTCCTCTCGTAAACCCTAGCTAGCCCTCTCCCCCTCCTCCCCGATCCCGCCTCGGCCCGTCGTCGCGCCGATCTGGTTGCGTGTGGACTGCTACAGTTCGGGCGTCAGATTGGGATGGCGCTGCTGCTGGTAGGCGTGGACTGACTCTGGCGATTTGCGTGAGCTGCCCTGTTTCCCGGGATGTAGATGCGGTCTAGCGAATTGAGCGATTCCTGTGCTCCTTGTGCGCTGCGCGGCGGATTGGGGGCCGCCTCTTTGTGTTGGCTCGATTGGGGCCGTGGACTGGTCTGCTCTGCTCTGGGGCGTACGACTTTCTATGAATGAGGGTGGGGGAGTTGTGTGTGACGGGCCATTGATGAATTTGATTTCGCCAGTAGCCAGGCTTCTGGTTGTTCCATTGCTGAACTGCCCTACCCTATGCCTCCCTGCTGAATTCTGCAACCTTAACATATCTTGCTGTTTGCAATGTCTATGTGTTTTGGGGAACTATATAGAGCTCTTACCAGAATACAGACGAATTAAATTAATGCAATATAGCTGTGATGTACACTGTGATGTACATCTCTGGTTTCTGCGTGTCTGTTTGTGACAGCCCTAATACCGAATGCTCATTACTTCGATCTCCCAGGATTATATTCATCCCGCTATGGCTATTCCATAGCGTTGCCGCCCGTGGAAGGTTTTCAATGCCCGCCCCTTCGCTGCCTCACGGGCGACATGTAAGATTTACTACTGATTTCCCTATTTAAGCTTGTTGCATCTTTCTCTGCAAGTGTTGTTCCTTCTACCATGCGTTGGATCTGATAAGCGCATGTCCTGCACGCATGCAGTGGGCTCCTTGCCATTCCGTCGTCGCGGCGCCGCTGCTGATTGCGTTCGAGCTGCTTCTCTGCATCTATCTTGAAAGCGTAAGAGGTACGTTCTGATGCCGCTAGATGGATGAAGCTCTGTCGAATCGCAGTTTACCTTTTTTGGCGTTGTTGTCAGCTCCGCTCCATCCTGTGACCCCCACCTTTTCTTTCCTTTTCTTCTTGCCCAGTTAGAAATCAACCAGCTGTTGATATGAAGATTGTGTTCCTCCCTCTGCTCACTTTTGAAGTGATCATTCTCATCGACAATTTTAGGTAACATTTATTTCCCCTTCTTTTGTTTATAATACTCGTACCGAATTTCCATTCTTTACATATATGCAGATGCAGTAATGTAGAAATGAATTCAATGGATATACAGATGCAGCATACTGTAAAAAGATTTGGCTATTTTTTTTAATCCTGATATAGATTGTTGAATCTTCTCCTGATTATGTAATTAGCACAAGTGAAAGATGTCATGATATACATTTGTGCTTCCCGCTCATTGTTCGCTCACGCTATATACATATCTTGTAGCTTTCTACTGCTTAGACTATATCTGGAAATCTAGAGAAATAAACTGCCCACCCATTTTTTTTTTAATCTGGTGCACCTATCAGAAGCAGCTAGATTCATTTTCTTGCAACCCCAACTCTCACGAAAACCATTCATCCTAGGTCAATATCAGCAGGGAATGACTTTGTGCACATGGATGCACTTTAAGTATATTATTACTATAGACTTTGCACATATGGAAAAAAATCATGTAAAAGTATTCAAAGCTGTACAACATGTGCATCTGCATTTGTTTTGTCAGAAATATGGCTATTTATGGACCTCACTAATAAGGCAAGATTTCTTTTCAAATGTAGCAATTATAGATGTAAATTGTTTTTGTAACCTCACTAATAACGCAAGATTTCTTTTGAAATGTAGCAATTATAGATGTAATTGTTTTGGTATAATTTATTAATGGTCATGCTTTTGCATACATATTTAAAGTCCACATGTCATAGCATGTTCTATATCTACGATTTCCTCGACAAATTTTGTAAATGTAAAAAGGTGCATTTTTTTAAATGGTTGTGGGTGCACCCATGCGTGGAATCTGCATTCAATCTCACTGCTTATTGTTGCTTTAGCTAAGAACTCTTGTAGTAATTAGTCATGCCCTTAGTGGTACCAACAGTATGGAACAATATGGAGAAAGTCTAATTGTCAACTCAATTTTCTTACCTCTGTTCTCAAGGGCCATCTTTTGTCCATTATATTCATTCGGAAAGAGTCCCTAAGTAAATAGTGCACTCTTTTACCAAATTAGCGTGTTGGAAAGTATTCAATTTTTTATTTAGTTTCTTAGAGACAAATGTCAACGACACTTTATTCTCATTTTAGAGTTCAGTTATATCTTGTAATCACAGTTCTGATCTTGCTTCTGTTGGTTGCAAATTTATAGCTTCTAAACTTGAAGAACTTTTGTTATGGACTGTTAAAATTGGGTGCTTCCCTTTTCATAGTTGTCAGACAGCACGTGAAAATCAGTTCATGTATTGCGTTTTTCTAAGCTATGTTAGATAGCTTCCATGTTCGCTCGAAGAGACTCAAAATTCTCACATTAATTAAAGAAAAGAGAGTTCTGAATGATTTATCTTTTATGGGTATAGATTACGAAGGTGCGTATTGGTCAAGGATGCAACGCTGTTTCAGTAATAAGCATTAAGAGTACACATAACAGCTCTACAGCCCCATTCCGATTTACATGTATCAATAGTATCTAGCTCTATTGAAATATAAATGTACTTTACATCCACCCTTATTGTGTTCATACTAATAAAATAATGGCATTCACCAATATATTATTGCTTATATCTTAAGAAGTACTTCCTCCGACCCATAATATAAGATGTTATTACAACCAATACAGGAGGAGTATATTGCGGAAACCCCAAATGTAGCCCAAGCTACATGGCTCCTGTTTCTTTCGAAATTCGAATTCGATATTTATAGTTTCAAAAAATTCTGATTTTTTTTGTAGATGTAGCCAATGATGTACTCTACCACTGTGCAAAATCTCAGATGAAATACCTTGGGCTACACAAAAATGTTGGAGGTTTCAAAATCTGTACTGTTCACTATTTCAGATCCACAGTTTTATGAATATTTCTATTTGCATAGTGGAAGAGTACATTATTGTCTACCTCCAGAAATTTGTTCATAATTTTTGAAACTATGAAATACCATTTTGGAATTTTTGAAAAAAAGGAGCTCCATGTAGCCCGAGCTCCAAACCACCACACTCGAGTATAACACGTTATATTATGGGTCGGAGGAAGTACTTAAGATATAAGCAATTATCATTTAAAATGTTAGCATCCAATTTTTTAAACTATTGTTGTGTCTCCCCTCTCAGCAACTTTAATTAAAGATCCCCTTCGATGGAACTCTGCAATAACAACGAGAGTACTGTTTGTTATTTTACTAGAATAATTATGCTTCTAATAAGTATGGATCTTAACATATGTTTTTTCATGGGATATCCATTTTTCAGAATGTGTAAAGCTCTAATGCCAGGAGATGAAGAAAGCATGAGTGACGAAGCTATTTGGGAAACACTTCCTGTAAGTTATCTTGTATTCTTAAACTATCACAGTTCAACTTTTATTCATTAAACAATTACTTCATCTCCTTCCATTCACAAGGAAAGAAATGAAAAAATAATAATATTTGGATACGAATGCCACATAATTATAGACTTGAAAGCCATGCACCAAATAGCTAGCTCTTTTGTTTCGCTGTTTGGGATTAAATAACATAGTGATATGATACAATGCGTTATATGGCCTCTTCCACATTAAGGCATTTTTATATGAATGTTTATATGTAGCCCAAAATAGGAACATGGTCCAACTGTTCGTATATCTTGCATCAATGTACTCCGAAATAACTGAAATGCACAAATATATCAATTAAGTGTTATTTCACCAAATATATGGTTGGATCATTTCATTCTCTTTGATACTCTACTTGTAGATGTCAAATTGAATGCTGCTCCAGGGCAAGAGACTCACTCTGCAATGTGCAATGCAGCAATGCTCACTGTTAGCAACCCTTTGCCAAATTGGTTGCCACATCAGGGCAAAAGTCCAAAACCCTCCTAAATTGATGGAATCCTGTGTTTTCGAACGTTTCAAAGCTCAGCGAATTTAGACTGTTTGGTGTTTATGGTCGAACGTCAAACTTGGGTGATAGTTGAACCTTGAAAAATGGACGTTTTCCACAAAATATAATACATGGTATTCATGTATCCAAGTGACAAGTTTTTTCGACTGGAGGAGTATGTTAGTGCAATCAATAAAACACAGTGATTTGGAATTTTCAAGGACAATTTCATCATGTGTTTTTCTGTTGTATATCACTACTAAATTCTTGAAGTTTTGACTGCACATACAGTGAAAATACTAGCCATTTTTCTGTTACGTACAGTAGAGTAATACACATTTATCTTATATTAGATGACTTTGATTTTGTAACCAGCATTTTTGGGTCGCAATCTCTATGGTGTTTCTTATAGCTGCTACAACCTTCACACTTCTCAAGTTGTCTGGTAAATATCCTGACTTGCCTTTAATTGTTTGTTTGTTACTTATTAAAATGAGTTTCTTTTTATTGTTGTTTTGACAAATATTACTATATTTTTTCTTCATGACTATAAGCAAGTGGATGTTCTGAGGCATATCTTTCTTCCCAGAGTCCTTCACCATAGAGCAACACTCTTTGTTTGCTTACAATGTAATCCAGAAGCACAAAACAAAGATTCCATGGATTGATTGTTTTGTGCTTCTGTATTACTCCGTACATTGTATAGTTGAACCTTTATTTGTATACACTTGGCAATGCTCTTTGTTAAGGTTCTATTGTATGAAATGCCTATGCTTTCTAAAGGTTCTTTATTTGTTCACTAGAGTAGAAGGGTGACTGTTTGCTGTGAGATTATTCTTCTCTGAGGGCGACTTAGGATTTGAAAGGGAGACAATCTTGTTCTGAGATTCCCAAGAAGGATTTTTTTTGCTGTATAGGTTGTAGAAGCTGTCTACATACTCCCTCTGTTCCATAATTCTTGTCATGGTTTTGGTTCAAATTTAAACTAAAATCATGACAAGAATTATGGAACGGACGGAGTACTTCCTGAGCCTGTTGTACATCCAATCAGATCTTCCAAAACATTATCTAAATAAATCATTCTTTATTGGGCCTCCTTACTTTGCACAATATTATGTTTTAATAGTGGCTTATTGGATATGACAGGTGATGTTGGTGCTTTGGGATGGTGGGATTTATTTATAAATTATGGGTGAGACTGATATTGATAACATTTGTACTCCCTCCGGTTCATATTACTTGTCGCTAATATGGATGTATCTAGAACTGAAATGTGTCTAGGTGCATCCATATTGGCAACAAATAATATGAATAGGAGGGAGTATTTAACAGCTGGGATGTCTTCTAGTCTAACATATCAACTTGTTTATACAGGATTGCGGAGTGTTTTGCTTTTCTTGTTTGTACAAGATGGTTCAATCCCATGATTCATAGGCCTCCCACTCACGGGGAGGCTAGCTCGTCGTCAACCGCTATTAGATATCGTGATTGGGAGAGTGGTCTTGTCCTCCCATCACTGGAAGACCATGAACACGAGAGAATTTGTGGCCTTCCAGACATAGGAGGTCATTTCATGAAAATACCTCTGGTGGTTTTCCAAGTTTTGCTTTGTATGCGGTTAGAGGTACATGCCATTCAAGTCATATACTATGGTTGAGATTAATGGTTCATATCTACTATTAGACACTGTGGCAGATGAAAAACTACCAGTGAAATAATACCTTTCTCTTTTCTTTTTGAAAGAACATGTTGCTTGAATTATTGAAAACATTGGCAACTGGTTTGAACATATTTCTGGAGTTAAATAGGATGCTAAATAAAAAGTCAAAACACTTGACCTCCTGGTAACTGAATTGCATCAATAATGATCTTCATAACCTCATTGTTGGCAGCTTAATTCTGTCTGTTTTTTCAGGGTACACCACCTAGTGCTCGCTACATTCCTATATTTGCTCTTTTTTCCCCACTATTTATTCTACAAGGAGCTGGTGTCCTATTTTCACTAGGAAGATTGGTTGAGAAAGTTGTTCTGCTACTGCGTAATGGACCAGTTAGTCCTAATTACCTTACTGTATCATCGAAAGTCCGCGATTGCTTTGCTTTTCTTCATCACGGTTCAAGGTAAAACTGATAGTTACTATGGATCTATTATTATGTTTATTTATTTTCTTGCTGGCTTATTTTTGGAGAGGCACTATGGAGCAGTATAATAATATTCCACCTCCATACCAATTTCTAATAAGGTGCATCTGTATATGCTGTTCAGGCTTCTTGGTTGGTGGTCTATCGATGAAGGGAGCAAGGAAGAGCAGGCCCGGCTGTTTTATACTGAATCTAATGGGTATAATTATCGATTTCATCTTGTTCATACGAGTTCATATATATTTTGTTAATTTGCTCAAGGTGCTGCTATGTGTCATTGCTTCTAATGTTTATAAGGTCTTTGAAGCTGTATGTTTATTTTCCTTTTATTGAAGGTACAACACATTCTCAGGCTACCCACCTGAGGTAGTAAAGAAAATGCCTAAGAAGGATTTAGCAGAAGAGGTATCCCTTTTGTTGTTCTATGATTTGACAATCATTTACCATATTACAATTTTATTCACTCTAGGATTATAAACATAAGCAATAACTTTCCTACTTATTCTATTTCAGGTTTGGAGACTCCAAGCGGCATTGGGAGAGCAGTCTGAAATCACGAAATCTACTCAGCAGGAATATGAAAGGCTTCAAAATGTACTTTCCCTTTCTCCGACTTATCCTGGCCCATTGTTCATTGAAATCAGTTTTTTGGATGGCGTGTTGTCATTCTCTCTATTGAAAATGTCAAACAAATACTCCTCGTTTCAGGAGAAGGTACTTTGTAGGATTTGCTATGAAGGAGAAATATGCATGGTCTTACTTCCTTGCCGGCACAGAACTTTATGCAAGTACGATTCAACTGCTTGTGTAACTGTTTTCGATCTTCGCAACTGAGCTTTTCAATGTGTTGTTGATTAGAAACTACCATTTTCTTTGTTGTTTAGGTCTTGTTCGGATAAGTGCAAGAGATGTCCAATCTGCCGTAACCCCATTGATGAGCGCATGGCTGTATATGATGTTTAAACTTCACTGACTGGTCTGAACATTACAAATCTGTACATGTGGGCTGTGAGATGTCGTGCATATGGGGCTCGATCACAACTTTAAGCTGATTGAGATCTGCACAACTTCAGAAAAGTTTAGCAAATATGGGGAATATATCTTGTCTAACCAAAAGGAAGGAAAGATAGCTGCTGAGCGGTTTCTGGTCCCAGTTATGTTCTGTAAGTATTGTAAGTATGCCATCCTTGGCTTTTGGCTTCTTTTTGTGCCTCATAGATGTTTCAGTTTTACTTAGATCGTGTTTCAGTGTAAATAAAAGTGTGTCCGTGTTGTTTGAATACTGTGCTCCTTGGCCTTGAGTGAGAAAAAGTGAAGTTCTCCTGGAGTGGCATCTGATGGAACTATTTTCTATTGGAATATTGTACCACTTGTGAAGTGCTGTGTGGCCCTTCATGTCGTAAAGGGTTTACTCGTGATCTGCCTGTCTCGTCTGGAAGGAAATCATTCCCAGTTGGACTCCCAGTATCTATAGCCTATGCTATAAAATGCTCAGAGGCTTTTGCCTGATTTCATGTTATGATTAAATCAAGGATTAAGGTTATCTGGGAACCCACAGCTCACGGTAAAATTTGCACCAAGCTGAAAACCAACGTGTTACAAGTCACAACATTATTGAGCTTACTGTTGTCTCATCTGAATCATGATAGAGAAGGAAGACGGCATTATGTGTTAACTAACTCATGTTACTTGCTCGTTGGTAAAAACAACTGATACGATGGTTTGGTAAACTTTATGACCTTATGCACAGGGATGGTAAGCGACACAACACCGACATTGGACACCATCTTATATTATTATTATTTTTTTGGGGGGGGGAACTTTCATTTATTCAAGTTCAATAACAGAAGGAATACAAAGGCCCGGAGGCGGATCAATAAGCCACACACGGCGACCACCATCATCTTGAATAACGCTTCTGGCCAAGCTATGCGCCTCCTTATTCGAGCTCCTACGTTCATGCCCAAACGCGAGTTCCTGGAAACCTCCTTTGGACTCGACGATCTCACGTACAATGTGTCCGTAGACCCCCATCGATCCTTCTTCCAGATTGCGGATAACCATCTGGCAGTCACTTGCAATATGCACCTTGGCTGCATTGATATCACATGCAAGAGCAATACCCTCTCTACAAGCCAGGGCCTCCAGGGTTTCCGGATCCGTTCTCCCAGGCAACACCACAGCCGATGCACCTAAGAACTCGCCTTCCTCCGACCGTGAAACTGCAGCAGTCGTCCCCTTCCCCGTCCATTTGGACACAGCCGCGTCCACGTTTATCTTGACAAAACCCCGTGGCGGCGGGCCAATTCGGCTGGCTTGTCGGGGCCTCCACCGTACTCCGCCTCCTCGGCTCCACCTTGCCAAGCGAGATATCGTTGATGAAGGACTCAACGAAAGCATACGTCGAGAGTGGGCTTTGGTAATTTTCCTCGAACATTGCCTTCCTCCTTGCATGCCAAATCGCCCAAAGAGTTACAAAAATTCGAGTCTGATCCTCCGATTTGAGAGTCTCGATGAGATTTGCCAGCCACTTGCGAGCATCACCCTCCTTCGATCGACACATATGTTCTGTAATGTCCTCATCGACAAGAGCCCATACACAGCGTGCCATGGTGCAATCAAGCAACGCATGCCGCCATGAGTCCGCTGCCCCGCACAACCTGCACTGATCACTGTCGGCCATCCGTCTATGGTGACGGACATCGTTGGTCGGCAAAGATTGCTTGGCCAGCCTCCACAAGAAAATCTTTACCTTGGAAGGCACCTGGATGTGCCATAACTTTGTCCACTGCTTCTCCACCTCCTTTACATTCGACGAGGTGGCTGTACCCTCTAACCATGCTTCCCCTTTTTCTCGCGTGTGTACCAACATCCTATACGCCGACCTGACGGAGAAAATCCCCTTGCGGTCGTAATGCCACGCCCAACAATCCGAGAATCGTCGGTGGCTCAGGGGAATTTGTAGAATCGTGTCCACATCCATTGGTAGAAAGAAACGCCGAAGTTCCTCTTCCTTCCACATGGCCGTAGCTGCCTCGATAAAGAACGCCACCTTTGTAGGCGGTTCAGGACTCTCTTCACTCGAACATGTAGGCAGGCAGTAGCTCGAAGCATACCGTCCCGAGGTAACCATTGATCATTCCAGGGATCAGTTTCCTCCCCCGTCCCGATCCTCCTTATGAGGCCTTGCTTCAAAACTTGTAACCCCTCATGAATGCCTCTCCATACCCGCGATGGTGATGATCCCACTTCCGCAGAAAGCATCTCCTTTGCTGGGAAGTAGACTGCTTTGAGGATACGGGCACTCAGCGACTCTGGATTTTGCAGCATCCGCCAACCCTGCCTCGCCAACAGCGCCAAATTGAACAACTCAATATCTCTAAATCCAAGTCCTCCCAGGTTCTTTGGTTTGCACATATCACTCCACGAAACCCAACATGTTTTCCTTTCACCATTGCGACTTCCCCACCAGAACTTACGGAGCAAAGAATTGATATGCTGACAAAGACCAGAAGGTAGCTTGAAACATGCCATAGTGAATATTGGTACAGCCTGTGCTATCGATTTTATGAGCACGTCCTTTCCCCCTGCCGACAGAAGGCGCTCCAACCATCCCTGGATACGACTCCAAATGCGATCCTTGATGTATTTGAATGCACCATTAAGAGAACGCCCCACATCCGATGGCATCCCCAGGTATTTCTGAAACAATGTCTCATTATGAACGTCAAGAGTGGCCTTGACTCCATCCCTGATGCACCTGGGACATTTCTTACTAAAGAAAATAGAAGATTTGTCCCGGTTAATTCTTTGGCCCGATGCCAAACAGTACTTGTCCAGAATTTGTTGAACCTTTCCCGCAATCTCCGTATCCGCCTTGAGTAGCAACAGGCTGTCGTCGGCGAAGAGAAGATGACTAACCGCCGGAGCCGACGGAGCCACCTTTAACCCATTAAGCTCTGACGAGTCACTGTGGTGTTTTAAGAGGCACGAGAGGCCCTCTGCCGCTAACAAGAACAGATATGGTGAAATTGGGTCACCCTGCCTTACCCCTCTTGAGGGCAAGAAACTCCTTAATTTTCCTCCATTAAAAAGAACCTGGAAAGACACAGTGGTCACCAAACGCATAACCATCTTCACCCAGATTCTATGAAAACCGAGCTTGATCATTACCGCCTCCAGATATCTCCACTCAAGCCTGTCATATGCCTTCCTCATGTCAAGTTTCAAGGCGCAAAAACGATTCCGCTTTGCCTTATTCCGCTTCATGAAGTGCAAGCACTCGTAAGCAGTTATGATGTTGTCCGTAATCACACGCCCCGGGACAAAAACCGACTGTTCTTCCGAGATGATTTCAGGAAGACAAATCTTCAGACGATTGGCCAGCAGCTTAGAGGCTATTTTGTAGATAACGTTACACAAGCTAATCGGCCTAAATTGGCCCAGCTCCTCCGGATTCGCTACCTTAGGTATCAATACCACAAAGGTCTGGTTAATCTCCTCCATATTATCCTCTCCCTTCAGTACTCGAAGCACTGCCATCGTCACCTCTTCTCCACATATGTCCCAGTGGGTTTGGAAAAAATGGGCGGGAAACCCATCTGGCCCCGGGGCCTTTGTTGGGAACATCTGGAAGAGGGCCTCCTTGACCTCTTTTGCTTCAAACGGTTTGATCAGTTGATCATTCATATGCTCCGTGACTTTCACTGGAATCACGTCTATCACTTCCTCCATATTCGTAACACCCTCAGAGCGGTACAAGTTCTCATAGAAATCTCTGGTTTGATCCGCCATGATCTGAACATCCTCAGTAAAAGAGCCATCACCCTGTTTCAGTTTGCTAATATGGTTCCTCTTTTTTCTCTTACTCGCCCGTAAATGAAAGAAACGCGAGTTTTTGTCGCCCTCCGCGAGCCACTGTACCCTGGATCGCTGTCTCCACATAACCTCTTCACGCTGGTAAAGTTCCCCCAGGCGTTTAATCACCACGTCCTCCTCTTCCGTTGGTCCTGACCTGAGAGGTGCAGCTCTCATGTTAGTCAGCCTTTCATTCAAACTACGAATCTCCCGTCTCACATGGCCGAAAGTGTTGCGTCCCCAATCATCAAGAGAGCCCGAGACACTATGGAGTTTCTCCTTCAGCTGGGACATTGTCACTGCACGACCCTTCTCCTGCCACACCTCACCTAGATGAGGCTTAAATTGCTCATGAGACTCCCACATGATTTCATACCTGAAGATTTTATCCTCAGTTAGCCTCCGCTGGCGCGCCGTTTCCTGCCAAGATAACAGGATGGGACAATGGTCAGACGTCACACCAGTCAAATGACGTAGCCGTGCTAGAGGAAAGCGATCACTCCACGTCGCTGTTGCTAAAGCTCGATCCAATCGGACCCGGCAGAATGATCCACCTGCCACCCTCCTTTCAAAGGTCTAAGAATTTCCCTCGTATCCCAAATCAGCAAGTTCACACACATCAATAGCTTCGCGGAAACCTGCTATCTAGGCTAAACTCCTGTCCGCCACCCCATCATGTTCATGTCGATGGAGGACCTCGTTAAAATCCCCAATACACATCCACGGAAGAGGGGAGGAAGATTTTATAAATTTTAACATATCCCATGTTTTGAATCTCTCAGCCGTCATTGCCTCCCCATAGATGCATGTGAGGCGCCACGGTTCTCTATTCCCCTCGGTTATCACTGAATCCAGATGATACTGAGAGTACGGCATAATCTCCACTTTTATTTCATTATTCCAATACATGCATAGGCCACCACTGCGCCCTCTACTACTTACAGCAAATGCCTTATCAAATCCTAGCGTCCTAGCTAGTCCTTCAGCCCGTGTTTTATGCAGCTGCGTCTCAACTACACATAGCACGGTAGGTTTGAAACGGGTAGTCAAATCTCGGAGCTCCCGAACTGTCGCTTCACTACCCAAACTACGACAGTTCCATCTCATGCAACTCATGGATCTTGGCGGCACTCCTCGTTGGAGCCCGCCTGCATTTTGTTCTCCTCACTCGTCCTTTGCTTCTTCATCACTGGTGGCTTTATCGGCGACAGTGGGTTCTGGGGTCCCGGAGTTAACGCCGGCAGATCCCCGGTGACCTCCATCCCCTGCTGACCCCGCTTTTCTCCTCCATCAACCAGCATTAGGCTATTCTCCTCCGCATCAACGTCCCCCTGGCTAGCCTTGCCACTATGCACACCAGTCGGCCTCTTACGTGTATCAGCCCCGCGACCAGCAGCGCGTCCACCTCCTCGACCTCCCCCGCTACTTCCCACTGCCGGTCCTCTACGGACACCGGTAGTTTGGGGGTGCCAGTCTTCCTGTGGTGCCATCATCCAGTCACCATACTCCTTCGCCTCTTCTGTATGAACTCCATCTCCACACTCCATGTCGCCATGTCCAAGGATTCCACATACATCGCAGAACCTGGGCAACTTCTCATACAGCACTTGAAACCGCAGCTTAGGTTGACCCTCTGGATGAAGTCCCACTGCTCTCACCAAAGGTTTGTTAACATCCAGCTTAATTCTCACCCTGACAAAGCTAGTTCCGCTTGCTCCCAGAGCGTACAAATCTACTCCAAGCACTTCACCAAGCCGCGCAGCCATGTCGCGCACTATAGCCTCCTTCCGAAACAAAGGCGGCACTCCCCTGATCTGAGCCCACACTAGAATATGATTCAAAGTCACTGCCAAGGGATCAGCCATGCCATCATATGGTTCTAGCATCACACCCATCTGCCTGAATAACCAAGGTCCCTCCAACATGACCCGGTTCCAATCCCCCAAACACGACACCTGGAGAACGAAGAGATTGTCCTCCACCGGGCGGATTGTCCACTTCCTCGCCAGCCCCCACGCCACATCCATCTTCTGAAAGAACGGCTGGTTGCTAAATTGCTTCGTGGTGTGAACCTTCACCACCGCCATCCACCGTGCTTCCTCCTTGAGACTGATGAAATCCTCCCTAGGCAGGATCACGTCATCCAACTCATCATCCTTCAGTACCAAGCGATCCAGCATCGCCTGCACGTCCTTCTGATCTCTCGGGCCCGAGGACCCGCCTTCTTTCGGAAACTTTGACGCCATCTAGGGTTCTACCCTCTCTCGGCCCGCCTCCTTCCGTCGATCGCGTCCTCCACCACCACCAAGGCCGGGCAGGTGTGCAAGACACCCCCTTGATCAGCCCGAGCGGAGGGGATTAGGGATTTACCAGAGAGGATGTGGTCGGCGCCGGAGTTTCGTCCCTTCGCCGCCGTGATCACCAGCGTCGGTCAAAACCCTAGAAAAAACTGGACACCATCAGGGCCGGTCCTGAGATTTATGGGGCCTAGGGCGAAATTAAGACTCAGGGCCCTCAATATAATTATTAAAATATAACTAATACTCGTAGTATATACTTAATTTTATCAATAATAAATGTTAAAGTGCATTCAAACCCATTGTTTTATATAAGTATATATATTTATTTAAATTACTGATAAATGTTTTTATGACTCATAAATCATGTGTTTTTTCTACTACAGAATGCATAACTTTTATATGACATGACTATTTGATACCATTGCGACCAAAAGCAAATAAATTCATTATGATGTACGCGAACGAACCGATGATTATTGTAATTGCTTATGGTATGTAGTTGAAGAATAATATCAGTAATTTATCCTTTTTCTATTTGTGCTCCACACAAAATTTTACTATTAAACACATGAAGTGCGTACAAAAGTAAATATTGATTTTAAATAATTTATGCATATTGTACTGAATATTACTTCTAACATGTTGATGTGTCGAATCCAACTGAAACTGTTGAGGGTGTAGTGCGGTTTTCTCTCGGTGACTCCATCTCTCACTTCTCGTCGTGGCCAGGAGACGTCGGTGATTGGTAGACTGTGTGTTTATGTCTTTTGTCTAGGAAACGGTTCAACATTTCTTTGCACCGCGGCAAGCAGACAGATACTGGCGGCTTTGTAGTGCGATAAAAAAGAAAAATGCATAAAATGTATTTAGCACGTGAAAATTACGTGTGTTTGCATTTCCTGGATTGATAGTCTTTTGGGCGATGGTCCAGCCCGAGGGCCCCACCCCGCTGAATGCCTTCGTAGCTAAGAGCAAGTTTAATAGTATAGCCGGCTGCTGGCTGTAACAAGATGCCATGTCATCTACAGCTAACTTATAGCCAACAAGTACAATAGCTAGCTATATAAATGTACTACTTGATCAATACATGGCCCACATTTCACTCTCACAAAGTGCCTAGAGCACGTGCACAAGCTTGACACAGCGAGAATGGCTGCAACTGACAACTCCTGCATCTGAGAATGACAACTCCTGCAACAGATATTGACACTCTCAACTGAGCTCAATCCAGCTGTGAACAATAAACAACATTGAAAGTAAACAACACGGTTATCACAAAACTTGGATTCCGGATTACAACACTATAGGCAATGAACCACCACTAACGGCCCATAACGTTAGCTGATAGCCGCTGACCGTGGAGTACTTGCCGATCCATCAGCGAGGACTGTATCATTTAGCGAGCTAGCCTCCTTAAGGAACATGTATGTGAGAGTTCCACTTTAGCTCCCTCAACACCAGGCGGGACGAGCAGCCCTATACCACGCGTAGCCACACTCGTCTGTCCTTTTCTACTTAGTTGGACAGATCACTTCATAAAATCGTATCAAAATCAAGCAAGAAAACGGATGCGCGTCCTACTTACCTTCTCTCTCATCTTCTCTCTCCTCCAACTAAGCATAGATATAATATTTAAATCCTTATAGACTGCTGACTAAGCCTTATTATACTTGCTCTAACCAAATGGAAAAGTGCTAACTAAAAAGAAGGCCCAAGATAATAAAAATGGAAAAAGGCCCACCTACATCCATAACGATTCGTGTGATCGTGTCTTCTTTCTTCCTGTATCGACATCATGCTACTGAAGAGGTAGAGACCTGCTCTAATGGCGCACATGGTGACTTCCTTCGTCGCTGCTGTAAGTTGGGAGTTGGGGCCCCTTGGTCTCGGGGGCCCAGGGCGGCCGTCCTGCCTGCCCCCCTCAGGGCCGACCCTGGTGGTCATACCATGTAAGGTAAGAGCATCTCCACTGGCGCCCCCCTCCCAAATAGTCGTCGGTAGAGGCGCCGACATTTCCGTATGGGGAACGCCGGCACTGCATCTCTATTTGGGGGAGCTGTTCCCACACCGGCGCCCCCAAACCGGCGGCCCCGATAGATGTTTCAAATTAAAATCACAAATAAAAGCATAGAAAATCGAATAAAGAAACTAATACATAATTGGGAACATGGTTTACACGAAGATATAATTTGGAACATGATTTTCCACAAACTAATACATAGTTTGAACCATGGTTGACACAAATATAAAACATTGAAAAATAACGAAACCTAACTAGTGTTGACATCGTAGGTTTCGTGTGTTCGCTGCCAAGAAAGAACACTCTTAGGCACTCCCAGTCACCCAAACTGCAAAATCCAGCTGGTGACGGTGCCCTGTTGGTTCTTTCGAGGAAGAACATCCAAAAACATGTGTGCCTATTTTCGCTGCGAAGAAACAACACTCAGTTGTCGTCCTCCTCAGCGTTGTCGCCGTGGTAGTGCCGGCGGCAGCGCGTCTCGTTGAACACCTTGACGCTCATGTCCCCCTCGCCAAGGTAGGAGAACATGAGCACGAAGCCGGTTTCAAGGTGGTGGTAGTGCGCGAACTTCTCCCTGCCGATGTGGAGGTACATCTTGCCGCGCGCGTCGTGGATCACGTCCACAATCCACCGGCAGCAGCCGCAGGCAGCCTCCCGCAGATGCAGCGAGTCCGGCTGGTCGCCGGTGACGAAGTCGGCGAACGTGTCCTCTGGATGCCGTGTGGGTCGCCCTTGAGGATGATGACGAACTCGAACACCACCCGCCGCTCCTCCTCCTGCATATCCGACGATGAAGACGACGGCGTCGCAGGCGACGACGAGCGTGCAGCTCTGCCGCGGCCATGACCACAACCACGGCCGCGACCTCGGCCTCGACCAGACATGGCGTCGTCTCTTCAGATGGTGGCGGCTAGGGTTGGGGAGAGAGGCGCTAGGGTTTGTGTGGGAGGGACGATGCGAGAGAGCCCTTTTATAGGCCGGAGGGAGGCGGGGAGCGGTGGCGCTCATTAACGCCGACACTGAGAGCTAGGCGCGATGGGACGGTTCGCTGCGCGTTTGCGGAAACTGCACCGCCGCCGCGCACCAATAACTGCGACGGTTAGGTTAAAATTGAATGTGCCGCTGACGCTTCGGCCCCGCCACTCCCCGCTAGCATCGGTTTTTGGGATGTGTGGCTGACAGGCGACTCCCACGCCCAAAATTTTCAGCCTCACGAGGCGCCGGCGCGCCCGATTCGCGCCCTTGGCCAAGGGGCCGGCACGGGGTTGCCGACGCTTCTATTGGGCTCGAAAATTCGCCGGCACCGTTTGGGGCGCGCCGGTGTGAGCATTTTCGCTCCCGACCCCCCAAATCGCTACCGGGACCGCTATGGGGGGCGCCGGTGGAAATGCTCTAAATGGTTACAACAGGCCATGTAGCCATTGCGGGACAGTGGAAGGTGGCACACAAAGTGCAGGAGTGGTGGAAGCTACATCGACGGGTCGGGATTACATTTTAGGTGAGTTAGATTTTCACACCATGGTAGAAGAAAACGAAGGTCTCTACAAGAAACAAGTGGAACTAGATGAAATAAAACGGAGTACAAAGAATATTTACATTGGAGAAAACAGATAAGAAAAAAACGGAACCACTCCTACGTCTCAGGCTCTCAGCTGCCAAAGTCAACCTCTTTTGATCAACTGCCTCCTTCAAAAGAGGAACATGTAGCACGGCGAGGCAGGAGTGTTAAAAAATAAGCTGGTTCCTTTCCTTCCACACATTCTACAAGATATACATGGTAACCTCACTGCAAAGCTTGCATTCCAGCGTCTCAAGGCCCTCGTCCTGCAAGTTCCACCAATCCTGCGGAGAACATAAAAGTGGCGATATATTATGTCGGATTGAAAACCGCTGACAATGCCCCCAAAACCCCACGAGCAAAAACACAGCCGTGCATGAAATGATCGTTGGCCTCGATCTCCACGAGGCAAACACTGCACATCCCCCTCATGAGGCCAACCAAGAACTACAAGACGATCGTACATCAAAACATTTTAATGTATAAGCCAAGAGAAAAATTTGCATTCGGGCTCAACTTTTGCCTCCCAAAAAATTCGGCATGGAAAGAGATAGAAGCCCAGCGAACTGCAAACGGTGGGCTGATGCCGCTGAACAAATGTAAGAAGTGATGGGTTCTATAGAAAAGTTTTACTTAGTAAGGATAATCTGGCTAAAAAAAACTCAAATGAGTGTAAGCATACTCCTTTTGCGACCCAAAGAAGATCAGTGAGTATTTATTTAATGAGCATATATTTAATGAGCATATATTTAATGAGCATATATTTCTCTGCTGCCCATTTGCTCTTCTGTTATGGCGCATAGTGCATATAACGTATAATATTGTTCCACCAACCAATATCACATATATATATGGGAATGGGCTGAATGTAATCGACAAGAAAACAAAGATAGAATTCACATAGGAGTTTCAACTCTTTATTGGTCGATATGAATTTGCAGAAATAACATTGTTTTTACATATTAGATTGTTCTATTTTTTTGCAGTTTATGCATAGTCGACCCATTGGATTCAGCTATGGGACTATTTTTTCCGTCAGATCAGCGGAAGCTTACAGCTGGATGACCATCTGGTGACGATCGCTAAGGTAACTTTAGCTAGACTGGGTGGCAGCATATTAATAGACTGCAAAATGCATATATGTTATATGCTTGATCTTTTCCGTTAGTTAATTCATGTATCAACCTTATGTCATCCTTAATTTGTAACAGTTTGAATCACAAAGTTAGTATTGCATCGATTGGTGTAGAGGGAGGGTTATACTCCATTTTCAAACAAAAATAAGAATAATGATAATAGACATGAGAGAGCTAATCAAGTGCCTGCCTTGCATCACCCTGAGGATGAATCTTCTCTTGCGCTTAGCGAGGGCCAAAAGAGAGGTAGCATTCTGTCTAGACGAAGGCCCTCAAGCCACCGATCATGCCATAAAACTAGCCATGTTATGTAGAGTATATACCTGGGAGGTGGGACCATATCACATTCTTTTAGTGTTTGATTGGTCCCTCTTTGTCTATTTTTGTGGCTGATACTCACATTTGATCATAAAATAAGCAGGTCATAACACGATTTTTTTTAGACGAAAGGCTCGAAATGAGCCTGGCTTTAAATTAACGAAGTCATCAACCGGCTAGGAGTTACAACAGGAGTTACAACACATGCACACGCGCAAAGCGCAAACTGAAACGCAAAATATAAGACAACACAAGTAACATCAAGCCCGCCAAAACGCCAACTTGAACCATGAAAAGGGAGCTTTGTCTTCTGCAGTGTCGGAGCAATCACGACCATGTCCGCACCAACAAAACCTCCACCGCACCAAGACTGCAATCCACGAGGAACTCAATGACGGGCCGACCTCCTAACAGAGCTTGAGGAGCCAAAGGAGGGGGGTCTTGCGGCGATGCCTCCAAGAAGGTGAATGGCGCTAGAGTGCGCCATCATCGCCGGCAGAGACAAAAGGTCCTGCAAAGTTTTCACCTAGACCCTAGAGCCACCACCCCTGGAGCTCGAGCTGGGTCCAAACCTAGAGCACAACATCATCCCCTGGCATTGGGATAAGCACACCAGCAAGGGCTACAACCAGACGCCTACCTAGCAAAGCCCCCCAAGGCGCTAGGGAGGACATCAGCTACCGCAGCAAACCGTGTAAAAGCAGCTAGGCCTACGCTGCGAGAGGGTTGCAACACCAACGAGAGGTCACAGGGTGGTCCACAAGACACTACCAGAGAGGCATGCCCGAAGCGAGGCACCCAAGGAAAGCAGATTGAGGCGGAGGGACGGAGCCCATCACTTCGAACAGGAGAGACATCTACGGGACGCCTTCAACAAGGGAGCGACACCCGTAGGTGCCGCCGTCACCGGCACAGGCCATCTCCATGTGCAGCTTTCGCTGAGGTCCAAAACCCGATCAAAGTTTTGGACGCCATCGCGAGGGCGCAGAGCAGACAAAGCAGAAATCACTACCGCGCCCCCAACTGAAGCCGCACTCAGAACTAGCCTCAACTAGAAACAAGAGCAAGGTGAACGTAGACTGGCTGGCAATGCCCGGCTAGACCCAGATCTAGACGTCGACGGCGCTAGATCGGCGGCAACGCGACGACCCCATCATCTTCAGAACATCATCACCTGCACAAGCACGACCAAACTGGTCGGATGGGAAGCATACCAAAGCCGCGAGGGCAGCTGTAGCAGCGAGCATGCTGCCTACCCCGGCGAGCACGCGCTAGCCCAAGGACCCAATCCCGGATGGCCAGCAAGAACGTCGCCCACAGCGGCGACAAACAGTCAGAAACCCCCATGGATCCGACATAGCTGAGCAGGACCGCCGGACTCCGGCCACCGAGCAGTACAGGCGACTCGCTGCTCAGACGACTCCATCAATCCCCAGTCGCGCGACAACGGCAGGCACGGGAGGCCATGATGGGGAAAGCAAGGGTCTAAGGGCGACCGGGCCCACCAAGCCCAGATCTAGGCCCGCGGGCCAAGATCTAGCCGCCCCCACGAGCATCCCCTGCAGCACCGGCGGCAGCGGCCAGAGGCTCCACCACCGCGCCCAGGCACAAGCTACCACACGTCGGGAGCCCGCTGCAGCCGGGGCCAGGACCAGCGCCTTCCACCGCCGCTAGAACGAGGCCGCCCCGACGGTGCGTCCTAGCGCGCGGGAGAGAGAGAGGCCGCCGCCGGCACCGCCCGGGCTTTGCCGCCGGCGGCGGCGACGTGGGAAGGGAAGGGAGGAGGGGCGGCGCTGGCGTGGGTCGGCGGCTCCCCGGCCGCCCTCGGTGGGGCGACGGGAGCGGGGGAGCGATAAAAATCTAATGTGAGTCGCTTTTGTCTCGTCATAACACGATTTGGCAAGCATAAACTTAGCCATAAAGCGTATGTTTGGATCCTCCTCGACACGCCCTACCAAAATTTGGCGGTCAATATTTTTAGCGAACGATTCGGCTGTTGCCTTCTCGCCAACACTTTCGCGTGAAAAACATGTTGGCGTAGGCTTGCCAATTATCTGGAGCCTAACCAAGCAGCACGGGAAGTTCACTGGCGAGCTAATATTTTTGTAAGGCCAATATTGGCTATAGAACCAAACGTACTCCTATTTGTTTATATATATACAAGACCACAAACTCACATTTCAGATATACAAGAAAACACAACCAACTAATATACACAATTATTTATGTGGAAATGTTCTTGATTTTAGGCAAATTAAACATAATGCATGTGGTGCCTCTTTCTCTATAGTTGCATGCAACTTTTGTATGAATCAACACCTTCCTAGGAGGTAGAAGAAAAAGTAATTTTACTCGATCAGTGCTAATGGTCTTGCATATTGGCAAAATATATTTTTAATAGTACCTTACGTATAAAAACATAGGTAGTACCCAAAGTAGGTACCTCCAGGCTCATTTCAGACTGATCTATCTCGCGAATCGGATCGACCTCGTTGTAGATGATGGAGTCAACCTATTACCTACATCGACAGAGTTTACCTTCCCAACGTGGTTTGGTTTTGAAAAACTGACTTAAAATCTGCTGCAGCTCTCTGCACTTTTCTGTCGGACAGCGCTGTCCTGTTAACCAACAGTGATGCTTTCAGAACATAGCAAACACTGTTGCTGGTACTGTTAGAGCATGTCCACCGGCGTGGCCGGCAGGGGCACCGTCACTGTTGTATAGGGCGTGCCGGCACAACATCCTCCATTTGGGCGAGCTGCTCCCACACCGGCGCGGGCCATATGGTAGCCCCAATAGATAATTTGAATTGAAAACTTAAACAAAAGCATAGGAATTCGAATAAAGTTTACAAATTTAAAGTTTGAGCCAACACACGGCCACCAAATTCGAATATGTTTTTGAAAATGAAGTTTGGGCCAACATACGGCCACCGAATCGCCGTTTCCGGCTGCAAAAAGGAACTTCGGCTTCCAAGCCAACTGATCAGATGAACAGGGTCAGGGGCGGCTCAACCTCGACGACTTACTCATCGTCGGCGAGCACCGGCGGCAGCTCCATCGCTGCAACAGGATCCACGATCACCGGGGGAGGCATGAACGTCGACGGTGCCGGCGGAGACATGAACGTGGAGGGTGCCGACATCGGCATGAACGTGGAGGGTGCCGGGGGAGACGCCGACGCAGCTCGCGCCGCCAGCACCTCTTGGCCGATGCGCTCGCGGTACATCTCGTGCCACGCCCGCGCCAATGGGTCCATCTTGTCCATGTCGGCCATCAAGATCTTGGATTCTTGAGACATCTTGGCCAACGAAAGCTGCGTCACTTCGTTGGTGGCCTTCATGGCATCGGCGTGAGCTTCCATCTTTGCCGCCCTCCACCTTCTCCCTCTCCAACTCGATCTTCATGTCTTGCTTGTCGAGGATTGCGTAGATCATACCCAATCCACCATCGTCTTGCCGATCTCCTTCCGGTTCTTAATCTTCTCATAGTAGCCATGGAACTTGCTACACGCCGCCTTGATCATGTTCCAACGGTGGGAGAGGGCGCCCTCGTTCCGGTTCATGTTGATGGTGGCGTAGTCACCATAGTTCTTCTTCTCGTTGAAGCAATCGAGAATGCGCTTGTACTACTTGGCTCTGGTTTGGTTGCCGCCGGTGATGGGGCAAAAGCTCACTTGCTTCCACGCCTCGATGAGACATTCATCCTCCAAAGACCTCCACCTCAGACCACTGATGTCTACGGGTGCTTCTATTCTTGTAGACAGTGTTGGGCCTCCAAGAGCAGAGGTTTGTAGAACAGCAGCAAGTTTTCCCTTAAGTGGATTACCCAAGGTTTATCGAACTCGGGAGGAAGAGGTCAAAGATATCCCTCTCAAGCAACCCTGCAATCACAATGCAAGAAGTCTCTTGTGTCCCCAACACACCAAATACACTTGTCGGATGTATAGGTGCACTAGTTCGGCGAAGAGATAGTAAAACACAGGTGGTATAGATGGTGGTAATATTGCAGAAAGTAAAGATGCAGTAAAACAGTAAACAAGCGGCGCCAGAAAATAGCTTGCGGCGTGGGAAGCAATTCTTTGTGGTGGAAACAAGGCCTAGGGATCATACTTTCACTAGTGGACACTCTCAACATTGATCACATAATAAATAAGTTCTCTTTCCTTTGTGCTACATATACTCTTGTTAGATGATGAACACCACTAATTGTGTAGGATTACACGAACCCTCAATGCCGGAGTTAACAAGCTCCACAACATTCGATATTCATATTTAAGTAACCTTAGAGTATAATAGATCTTTGCAAAATAGACCAAGTACTAACATAGCATGCACACTGTCACCATCACACTACGAAGGAGGCATAAATCATATCAATACTATCATAGCGATAATCAACTCCATAACCTACAAGAGATTATGATCATAATCTACGACAAGAACTACACGATGCACACACTGTCACCATTACACCATGCAGGAGGAATAGACTACTTTAATAACATCACATGAGTAGCACATAGATAAATAGTGATACAAAACACATTGCAATCATAAAGGGATATAAATAAGCACTTCACTATGTCATTCATAACAGTGAATAAGTATTCGTGAAATATAGCCTAAGAGACCCACACGGTGCACACATCACCTTTACACACGTGGGACAAGGAGTCTCCGGAGATCACATAAGTAAAACCCACTTGACTAGCATAATGACATCTAGATTACAAGCATCATCATATGAATCTCAATCATCTAAGGCAGCTCATGAGATTATTGTATTGAAGTACATAGGAGAGAGATGAACCACATAGCTACCGGTACAGCCCCGAGCCTCGATGGAGAACTACTCTCCTCATGGGAGCAACAGCGTTGATGAAGATGGCGGTGGAGATGGCAGCGGTGTCGATGGAGAAGCCTTCCGGGGCACTTCCCCGTCCCGGCGGCATGGCAGAGACTCCTGTCCCCAGATCTTGGCTTCGCGATGGCGGCGGCTGGAAGGTTTCGCGTACCGTGGCTTATTCTTCTCGGGGTTTTAGGTCAGGGACCTTATATAGGCGAAAGGGCGGAGTCGGAGGGTCGACGAGGCGGTGTCACCCTAGCGTGCCTTGCCCCCCCTGGGCCGCGCCGGGGTGGTGTGTGGGGGCCCAGTGGCCCCCCTCTGGTCCTTCTCGGGTGCTCTGGAAGCTTCGTGGAAAAATAGGGTGGCGTTGATTTCGTCCGATTCGAGAATATTTCCTTACTAGGATTTCGAAACCAAAAACAGCAGAAACAGAAGGCACTTCGGCATCTCGTCAATTGGTTAGTTCCGGAAACGCATAATAATGACATATAATGTGTATAAAACATGTAGATATCATCAATAAAGTAGCATGGAACATAAGAAATTATAGATACGTTGGAGACGTATCAAGCATCCCCAAGCTTAGTTCCTACTCGTCCTCGAGTAGGTAAACGATAACAATGATAATTTCTTAAGTGACATGCCATCATAACCTTGATCATACTATTGTAAGCATATGTAATGAATGCAGCGATAAAAAACAATGGTAATGACATGAGTAAACAAATGAATCATAAAGCAAAGACTTTTCATGAATAGTACTTTCAAGACAAGCATCAATAAGTCTTGCATAAGAGTTAGCTCGTAAAGCAATAATTCAAAGTAGAGGTATTGAATCAACACAAAGGAAGATTAAGTTTCAGCGGTTGCTTTCAACTTATAACATGTATATCTCATGGATATTGTCAATGTAAAGTAATATAACAAGTGCAATATGCAAGTATGTAGGAATCAATGCACGTTCACACAAGTGTTTGCTTCTTGAGGTGGAGAGAAATAGGTGAACTGACTCAACATAAAAGTAAAAGAAAGGTCCTTCAAAGAGGAAAGCATCGATTGCTATATTTGTGCTAGAGCTTTTATTTTGAAAACATGAAACAATTTTGTCAACGGTAGTAATAAAGCATATGTATTATGTAAATTATATCTTACAAGTTGCAAGCCTCATGCATAGTATACTAATAGTGCCCGCACCTTGTCCTAATCAGCTTAGACTACCGGATCATCGCAATACACATGTTTTAACCAAGTGTCACAATGGGGTACCTCCATGCCGCCTGTACAAAGGTCTAAGGAGAAAGCTCGCATTTTGGATTTCTCGCTTTTGATTATTCTCAACTTAGACATCCATACCGGGACGACATGGACAACAGATAATGGACTCCTCTTTAATGCATAAGCATGTGGCAACAATTAATATTCTCATATGAGATTGAGGATATATGTCCAAAACTGAAACTTCCACCATGATTCATGGCTTTAGTTAGCGGCCCAATGTTCTTCTCTAACAATATGCATGCTCCAACCATTAAGGTGGTATATCTCTCTTACTTCAGACAAGACGGACATGCATAGCAACTCACATGATATTCAACAAAAAATAGTTGATGGCGTCCCCAGAAGCATGGTTATCGCACAACAAGCAACTTAATAAGAGATAAAGTGCATAAGTACATATTCAATACCACAATAGTTTTTAAGGCTATTTTGTCCCATGAGCTATATATTGCAAAGGTGAATGATGGAAATTTAAAGGTAGCACTCAAGCAATTTACTTTGGAATGGCGGAGAAATACCATGTAGTAGGTAGGTATGGTGGACACAAATGGCATAGTGGTTGGCTCAAGGATTTTGGATGCATGAGAAGTATTCCCTCTCGATACAAGGTTTAGGCTAGCAAGGTTATTTGAAACAAACACAAGGATGAACCGGTGCAGCAAAACTCATATAAAAGACATATTGTAAACATTATAAGACTCTACACCGTCTTCCTTGTTGTTCAAAACTCAATACTAGAAATTATCTAGACCTTAGAGAGACCAATTATGCAAACCAAATTTTAGCAAGCTCTATGTATTTCTTCATTAATGGGTGCAAAGTATATGATGCAAGAGCTTAAACATGAGCACAACAATTGCCAAGTATCACATTATCCAAGATATTTTACCAATTACTACATGTAGCATTTTTCCAACCATATAACAATTAACGAAGCAGTTTCCACCTTCGCCATGAACATTAAAAGCTAAGAACACATGTGTTCATATGAACCAGCGGAGCGTGTCTCTCTCCCACACAAGGATGAACTTATTCAAACAAAAAGAAAATAAAAACAAACAGACGCTCCAAGTAAAATACATAAGAATGTGACGGAATAAAAATATAGTTTCACTAGAAGAAACCTGATAAGTTGTCGATGAAGGGGATGCCTTGGGCATCCCCAAGCTTAGATGCTTGAGTCTTCTTAAAATATGCAGGGATGAACCACCGGGGCATCCCCAAGCTTAGACCTTTCACTCTTCTTGATCATAGTATATCACCTCTTCTCTTGACCCTTGAAAACTTCCTTCACACAAACTTCAAGCAAACTCATGAGAGGGTTAGTGCTTAACCACAAATTCACATATTCAGAGGTGACACAATCATTCTTAACACTTCTGGACATTGCACAAAGCTTCTGAAAGTTAATGGAACAAAGAAACTCATTCAACATAGCAAAAGCGGCAATGCGAAATAAAAGACAGAATCTGTCAAAAATAGAACAGTCCGTAAAGATCTGGACTGGGCACTTAACTTGCTCAAATGGAAAAACTCAAAACTAATGAAAGTTGCGTACATATCGAGGATCACGCTCGTAAATTTGCAGATTTTTTGATTTTTACAGAGACTTCTGCTCAAATTCGTGACAGACAGCAATGCTGTTTCTGCGCAGCAATCCAAATCTAGCATCAACTTTACCATAGAAACTTTACTTGGCACAAAAACATGATAAGGAGAGGTTGCTACAGTAGTAAACAACTTCCAAGACTCAACAAAACAAAAATTGCTGTAGTAAAATAAACACATGGGTTATCTCCCAAGAAGTTCTTTCTTTATAGCCATTAAGATGGGCTCAGCAGTTTTAATGATGCACTCGCAAGAAATAAGAGTTGAAGCAAAAGAGAGCATCAAGAAGCAAATTCAAAACACATTTAAGTCTAACATGCTTCCTATGCATAGGAATCTTGTAAATAAACAAGTTCATGAAGAGTATAGTGGCAAGCATAGGAAGACAAAACAAGTGTAGCTTCAAAAATTTCAGCACATAGAGAGGTGTTTTAGTAACATGAAAATTTCTACAACCATATTTTCCTCTCTCATAATAACTTTCAGTAGTATCATGAGCAAACTCAACAATATAACTATCACATAAAGCATTCTTATCATGAGTCTCATGCATAAAATTATTACTCTCCACATAAGCATAATCAATTTTATTAGTTGCAGTGGGAGCAAATTCAACAAAGTAGCTATCATTATTATTCTCATCAAGTGTAGGAGGCATAGTATAATCATAATAAAATTTACTCTCCATAGTAGGCGGCACCAAAAGACCACTATCATTATAATCATCATAAATAGGAGGCAAAGTATCATCAAAGAAAATTTTCTCCTCAATGCTTGGGGGACTAAAAATATCATGCTCATCAAAACCAGCTTCCCCAAGCTTAGAATTTTCCATATCATTAACAACAATGGTGTTCAAAGCGTTCATACTAATATCATTGTTACCGGCATGCAAATAAGATTCCATAGGTTTTTTAATTTTCGTAGCAAACAATCCATGTCTTAACTCAGGAAATAGAATAAGAAGCTCATTGTTGTCCATTATGCCTAACTAGTGTAAACAAGAAACCAAAAGATGCAATTGCAGGATCTAAAGGAAATAGCTTCGAGTACTTACAACGGCGCCGGAAAATAGCTTAGTAGCCGAGATCCGGAGTGTGAGTACCTTTTACCTTTCCTCCCCGGCAACGGCGCCAGAAAATAGCTTGATGTCTACGGGTGCTTCTATTCTTGTAGACAGTGTTGGGCCTCCAAGAGCGAGTGTGTACAGCGCAAGTTTTCCCTTAAGTGGATTACCCAAGGTTTATCGAACTCGGGGAGGAAGAGGTCAAAGATATCCCTCTCAAGCAACCTGCAATCACAATGCAAGAAGTCTCTTGTGTCCCCAACACACCAAATACACTTGTCGGATGTATAGGTGCACTAGTTCGGCGAAGAGATAGTAAAACACAGGTGGTATAGATGGTGGTAATATTGCGAAAGTAAAGATGCAGTAAAACAGTAAACAAGCGGCGCGAAAATAGCTTGCTGGTGTGGGAAGCAATTCTTTGTGGTGGAAACAAGGCCTAGGGATCATACTTTCACTAGTGGACACTCTCAACATTGATCACATAATAAATAAGTTCTCTTTCCTTTGTGCTACATATACTCTTGTTAGATGATGAACACCACTAATTGTGAAGGATTACACGAACCCTCAATGCCGGAGTTAACAAGCTCCACAACATTCGATATTCATATTTAAGTAACCTTAGAGTATAATAGATCTTTGCAAAATAGACCAAGTACTAACATAGCATGCACACTGTCACCATCACACTATGAAGGAGGCATAAATCACATCAATACTATCATAGCGATAATCAACTCCATAACCTACAAGAGATTATGATCATAATCTACGACAAGAACTACACGATGCACACACTGTCACCATTACACCATGCAGGAGGAATAGACTACTTTAATAACATCACATGATTAGCACATAGATAAATAGTGATACAAAACACATTGCAATCATAAAGGGATATAAATAAGCACTTCACTATGCCATTCATAACAGTGAATAAGTATTCTGTGAAATATAGCCTAAGAGACCCACACGGTGCACACACTGTCACCTTTACACACGTGGGACAAGGAGTCTCCGGAGATCACATAAGTAAAACCCACTTGACTAGCATAATGACATCTAGATTACAAGCATCATCATATGAATCTCAATCATGTAAGGCAGCTCATGAGATTATTGTATTGAAGTACATAGGAGAGAGATGAACCACATAGCTACCGGTATAGCCCGAGCCTCGATGGAGAACTACTCCCTCCTCATGGGAGCAGCAGCGGTGATGAAGATGGCGGTGGAGATGGCAGCGGTGTCGATGGAGAAGCCTTCCGGGGCACTTCCCCGTCCCGGCGGCGTGCGGAACAGAGACTCCTCCCCCGGATCTTGGCTTCGCGATGGCGGCGGCTCGGAAGGTTTCGCGTGCGTGGCTTATTCTTCTCGGGGTTTTAGGTCGGGGACCTTATGGCGAAAGAGGCGGAGTCGGAGGGTCGACGAGGCGGTGTCACCCTAGGGTGGCGCGCCCCCCCTGGGCCGCGCCGGGGTGGTGTGTGGGGGCCCAGTGCCCCCCTCTGGTCCTTCTCGGGTGCTCTGGAAGCTTCGTGGAAAAATAGGGTGGGCGTTGATTTCGTCCGATTCCGATATTTCCTTACTAGGATTTCTGAAACCAAAAACAGCGAAAACAGGAACGGCAGCATCTCGTCAATAGGTTAGTTCCGGAAAACGCATAATAATGACATATAATGTGTATAAAACATGTAGATATCATCAATAAAGTAGCATGGAACATAAGAAATTATAGATACGTTGGAGACGTATCAACCACGAGTGCCGCTGGAACGCCTGCGCGTCATCGTCGTGGTGAGGCACGCTTCCCCCGTCCAAGCTGAGGCACGCTTCCGCCGTGGACGCCGCTTTTGCTGCGTCGATAGCGGCGACGCGGCGCCTTCTGCGGTCGGACGTTATGAAGGAGCAGCGTTCCATCTCCTTGTCCCACTCCTCCTGCGACCGGTTCTCCTTCGGCGCGACGGTGCGCGGCTTCGGCGGTGCCTTCGCCGGAGCCTTTCTCTTCGGTGGCATGACGGCGGCGAGGGTTTTTCGGGTTGGAGGCTGGATGGGAGATGGAGCGGCGGGCGGGAGAAATGAGCGGCGGAGGGGACGGGGTTTTGGTGGAGAAGAAGTATAATTTGGGGATGTGTGGCTGACATGCGGCTCCCACGTCCAACATTTTCCCCCTCGGGAGGTGCCGGCGCGTCCGATTCACGCCCTTGGCCAAGGGGCCGGCACGGGGTTGCCGGCGCTTCTATTGGACTCGAAAAATCGCCGGCGCCGTTTGGGGGGCGCCGATGTGAGCCTATTTTCGATCCCGAACCCTAAATCGCTATCGGGGCAGCTATGGGGCGCACCGGTGGAGATGCTCTTACCACCCGTACGATTGTTACTCCCTAGCTATCTCTTCTTGTTTTCGTTAGCAATTATTTTGAAATGAGATATTATGTCGTGATCAGTTGTTCTATGTTTCTTTTTTGTGTATCTTTACATCCTAAAACATGCATGTAGAATGGTCCGACTAAGAGTTCTATTGGCATTGAAGACACCTTGTTGAAGTTTGCTTTCGCTTGTTGAAGCCATGATCACTTGTTGTTCAAGAGATCTCGTTTTTCTCGAATCTGCATATCTTTTCACTTCGTGCCACTTATCCAAATTGATCTTTATCGAATCAATATTACCTTATTCCTATGAATAAGACACACACCTATTTCAAAACAAACTTGGACTCAAATTTCTGAGCAATAATATCTTTATTATATAATACATATTTTATATTGTTTAATATTTAATACAGAGGTGGTCCCGGGGAACGGAAAGCACACCCTCTTTTGGAAGGATAGGTGGCTCAATGGGGCCCGAGTGTTTGACTATGCGCCCAACCTTGTGGCGAAGGTAGCGACTCACCGGGTCAACTCTCGCTCCATTAAAGATGACCGATGAGGGGTTGAGGGATTGTAAACCATATTTGGGTCAGGTAGCAATGGCATAATTCTTCAACATGTGGCACATGCTTGCCAACGTCCAGATGACACCAGATCGTGAGAACGTGATCGTGTGGCGGTGGTCTAACGGTGGGGTTTTCTCGGAAAGATCGGCATACAATGCCTTCTTCGCCAGTACTACAAGGCGTCGACAGTGTCCCAAATGGATTCTTTTGAGGATCAGGTGCTGGACTGCTGACATGTTGCGTTGCAGGGGCCTTCCACACCTAGCTACTTCCCTTCTATGCGACTAGGAGCTCGAGACAATAGTTGAACACCTGCTGGTGGGATGCGTTGTGACATGCGAGGTGCTCACATGCTCGGGGAAGCAAGATTGGCAACAAGCGGCAGACACAAACTTGCTAGACCGGTGAACCTAAGGTTATGTCCAAAACCAAAGCAGAAGGATCTTTACATGGCTAACATTCCGGTCTTCTGGTGCATTTGGCGGCACCAGAAGGACATGGTGTTTAAAGGGGCTAGCCTGGCTACGTCGACCATCATGGCAAAGATCAAGGACGAATTTGAGCGGTGGCGACTAGCTAGGCTTTTCTGTATCGAAAACTCTACCTTTCCAAAGTTGGTGCCTTTGGTGTGGTAGTTAGAAGAGTAGGCTTTGGTTTGGGGAGATGTCACCCTCTGTTGACACTTGACAACATGATCCTACCGCTTGCGACGTTGTACAAGCCTTCTGAATCTTTTTTTCTATATGATTAGTATACCTTCTCGAATGTATTATCGAAACAAATATTATTAGATTCACATTCAAAAGCACTTTGTAATGGTACCAATTTTTTCTAAAGTACAGAGAAGAACGAAACGCTCGCTCTCAAAAAGAAACCGCACGATAGGCGGTTCCAACCAGACTCATTTGTGCCATGAACATTCTTCAATTAACCTGATGATGGAGCATCTTCATCATTTAATCTTCTTCAGCCGTAACCATGGAGCATCTTCATCATTTAACTTGATGCTTGGGTCAATGTTCAATGTGAAGGGTGGAATTTCATCAAACTTATTATAATCTTCTGACATGTCTGTCTTTGTCCTCCACTCCCACGATGTTTCTTTTTCCAGAAAGAACTATGTGGCACTTTGGCTCATCGTATGATGTATTCGTTTCGTTATGTTTCCTTTTTCTTGGTTTGGTAGACATATCCTTCACATAGAAAACCTGTTACCCTCCAAAACCCCCCGACGGGCGTTGGTTAAGCAACACGAAGAGCCGGGAAGCTCCCAGGGCCGCTTAGTGGATCCCTGGCACCTCGCGTCGTCCCGCAAATCTTCGCCAACGTCTGGCGGTTGCGAGGCGTGCCACCTGACCTAGACCCGATCGGGAAGGTGTTAGTGCTTCGATTGTTCTGCATGGTAGACACGTAAACATTAAATACGAGCCCTATCGGCTCGGGTTTCTCGGATGAGCCGATCGCCCCATGTTTCACGTTGGATTTACAATGGCATGGGGATCTGCTTGATCGGGACAAAGCTAAGCGATACTACGGTTTAGGGTTTTCACCGCATAATCGGAACGTCCTAAGTGCGATCGGGCCTAGCAGCTACGAGAGACGATGTAAACTACCCCTACGAGAGGCCTAAAAACCAACATAACGTTGATCCCGGAACATCCCTCGCAGGGACGGTAAACAACACCTAACGCACCACCGGATCCTCCGACCCCAACATAAGGCCTAACTATGCAGATATTAAACTAATCCTTGCGTAGCAAGGAGCAACTATAACGGATCGGATCTACTAAGTTACGAACAAGCAAGATGCTGCCCTTACGTCTAGGTAGACGTAAGGGCAGCTAGGTGTCTAGGGACGGCATTGCCACGCAGATATGCACGTGAAAGCATCAATGCTAGCCCCTAAACACCTAAGGATAAATAGTACTGCTCGCCATCAACAAGGCTTCAGCACGAGCAGTACAAGGTTAACGAATAAACGTATACGCCTAGATCGCTAGATGCGATCTAGGCAGCATGGTGCTTACCGGGAGAAACCCTCGAAGAGAAGGGGTGGCGATGCGCCTGATTTGTGTTGGTTGAACGATGATTGTCCTCCTTTTCGATAACCCTAGATACATATTTATAGTCCAAGGACTTTCTAATTGAGGCGTGCACCTAACGTGCACGGGCCGGACTCTATCTCTTAATTCTAAATTACAATACGATCTAATATGTTACAGATACATGGGCAACTTAGCCCAAACTCTCAGCGCAAGGCCGCTTCGAAGATGCTCCACGTGTACGTCCTTCAAGCCCACTTACGGCCCATCTCTGATTTGGCCAAAATCGGTGGTAACATGCCCCCTGGTTTTGGTAATGATAATATCAAAACCATCGTTTTCCTCGAGGGGTCATGTCGTGGCAGAGCAGAATCGTCGCAGTATTCTTCATCATGACTCTTGCCTTCCCAACTTCTCTGCACGATTGGACGGCTTTGGCATCACATCTTCGAGAACCGTCACGGCATTAAATCTTCACTGCATCCCCTTTATTTATCTGTGCCAAACGGTTCGCCACTTCATCCCCTTGCTCTGTTCTGTCCACCAACACAAAAAAACCCTCTTCCATTGCAGCAATGTCTTCGTCCTCTACCTCCTCAGATCTCTCCCTCCAAGCTCCGCCGAAGAATGAGGGCGACCCTCATTCCGGGGCGACCTCCTCCAACAAGAAGGAAGAACCAGTGAAGAAGGAAGAGGCCCCCTCCTCCGCCAGGCACCCGCCGACGAAGCGCTCCCGCATGTGGGCGGACAGCGAGGATGACGAGGAAGGAGAAGAAGAGGAAGATGATTCCTCCTCCTCCCCTCCAATTCCCTTGGCGCTCCGCATGAGATGATGATGGAGAGGGAAGATGAGAGGCGGCAGAGAAGTGGCGGACGGTCGATGGAGGCAGCGGCGTGCGACGATGAGGCCGGCGATTAGCTCTGTAGGATTAGCAATTCCTGAG
Source organism: Lolium multiflorum (assembly GCA_030979885.1). Taxonomy (NCBI): domain Eukaryota; kingdom Viridiplantae; phylum Streptophyta; class Magnoliopsida; order Poales; family Poaceae; genus Lolium; species Lolium multiflorum. The sequence goes on along the minus strand of JAUUTY010000831.1, from coordinate 39,584 downwards.
CAATCGGCTCTTCTTTTGTTCTTCCTTTCTTGAGCAATCGGCTCTTCCTTGTAAAGATCCTTTCTTATTAATGAAGAAAATTTCTCTACATAACCTTTGCTTTTCTTGTCAACTTGGCCGATTTGTCCAATGAAGTCACTGCTCAAGAAGCCGATGGCACAGCGTCGGCCTGCATTCCAAACGCGATTCCAGGCGAGATGCGCCTGATTTTTACCCTTTTATTTTTTACCGGCCGATTTCATATAATCGGCCCCCATTTACCCATTTTGTTGTTTTTCTTGGCCGATTTGTGTATCGGCCTCCACATCTTTACTGTCCATCATCCCACATACTTGGGAAATATTTCTTTAGATGCTGGCCGTTGACCTGGGAATTTCACGCCATCCAACATCTCGAGCATGTACGCATTCCCCTTCAGAACTTGGACAACTTTATACGGGCCATGCCAATTCGGAGACCATTTCCCATACTCTTTATCCCTTGTCCCCAATGGCAGTACAGCTTCCCATACCAAATCACCAACTTGGAATTCTTTTGGCTTCACCTTCTTATTATATGCCCGAGCTACCTTGGCTTTGTTCTCCTTGATCTTCTCGAGTGACCATAGCCTAAGCTCCGTCGCATCCTCAATGCTGTCGCTTATCAGGGCTGCGTACTCTTCAGCAGTTAAATCATTGAAACGTGACCCGCCTTGATCCTGCCTTGACTTCCCAGGTAACACAGCTTCCTGTCCATAGACCAGCTGGTATGGGGTGGTTTTGATTGCCCCATGACACGACATACGGTAGGCCCACAACGCCTCCGACAACACCTCATGCCATCGTTTGGGGTGCTCGTCAATTTTCCTCTTGATCAGCTTGATCAAGCTCTTGTTGGATGCTTCGGCCTGCCCATTTGCTTGAGCATAATATGGAGACGATCGGATCAACTTGATTCCCATGTCGTCGCAGAACTTTTTCATCTCTTTCGAAACGAAGACCGAACCTCCATCGGTCGTAATAGTTTGGGGAATCCCGAACCTATGAATGACATGTTCCAATACGAACTTGATAACGTCTTCCGACGCTACTTTCTTCATAGGGACCGCTTCCACCCATTTCGTGAAGTAATCTGTGATGGCCAGAACCCATCTATGGCCCTTGCTCGATGAAGGATGAATTTCTCCGATCATATCCATACCCCACCCTCGGAATGGCCAAGGCTTGATGATGGGATTCATTGCTGATGCAGGCACCATCTGAATGCTCCCAAACTTCTGACATGCTTGGCAACCCTTGTAATCTGGAAGCAATCTTCAAGCATGGTAGGCCAATAAAATCCGGAGCGCCTAATCAGCCACTTCATCTTATGGGCCGACTGGTGGGTTCCACAAGCACCCTCGTGTACCTCGTGCAAGAGCCGATTGGACTCGGCTGACCCCAGACACTTGAGGAGTAATCCTTCCAACGTTCTATAAAACATGTCATCGCCTATCAGTACGTACTTCATGGCTCGTATCTTGTACGCTTAGGTGCCCCCGAGCCGGATCTTTCAAATAATTGAAGATATCGGCTCTCCAATCGTCTGGTTCCAGGTATTGCACCTGAAAATCGGCTTCTCTGCCGTGTCCTTGTACGCTGTTTGTGCGAGTCGTTGGCTTCAGTATTTTGCAACCTTGGGATCCAATTTAAGCTTATATACCTAACTGTGCCATTAGCTCACGGCATTGTATCCAAAATGGGAAGAGTGACTCGCTTTCGCACTTGTATTCCTCCGTGAGTGAGAGATCACCAATTTGGAATCTCCAAAGATCTCAGCTTGCCCTTCGGGAGTAACTTCATCCCTTGCAGATCGCTTCATACTCAGCCACGTTGTTGGTGCGGTCGCTAACTTGATAGAGAAGGAGTATGTTGCCCCCGAGGCGACACGAGTAGCACGCCAATGCCGCAACCATCCTCACAAACCGATCCGTCGAACATAGCCCATGCGCGCAGATAGTGCCGCTACGTCCGTGTTTACTCGTTCGGCAATCAGATCGCTAGCGCTTGCCCCTTGACTGCCTTTGCCGGTTGATACCGGATCTCAAACTCCGATAGTGCAAACATCCATTTGCCGAGTCGGCCTTTTAATACGGGAGCCGACAACATGTGTTTGATGACGTCCGATTTGCATATGATGATATCGGCCGACACAAGGATGTGTTGGATCTTGGTGCAGGTGAAGAACAGAGGCACAACTTCTCAATTTCAGGGTACCTTGTTTCTGCGTCCAACATCCTTCTACTGAGGTAAAAAACCACTTTTCTAGGCCATCATAAACCTGCACCACCACGACGCGATGGAGGTATCAACACGACAAGTAAATATAGAATGGCCTGTCTGCCGGCGGAACTAACACTGGTGGCTTGGTCGGGTATTCCTTAATATCGTCAAGGCTGTTGCTCCCCCCAGCGGAACTCTTCATCGGGCTTGATTTTGACCAAGCCCATAAACGGCTCAATTCGCCCAGACAGGTTGGAGATGAACCTTCGACGAAATTAATTTTGCCGATGAGACATTGGAGCTCCTTCTTTGTGGTGGGCGGCTTCATCGTTCGCTGCCTCCGACTTTTTAGGCCGATCTCAATCCCACGCTCGTGGACCAAGAATCCCTAGGAACTGACCGGCCGTCACGCCGAAGGCGCACTTCTTCGGATTCATTCTCAGTCCGAACTTCCGAGTTCGGTCAGGACTCATCGCAAATCCTCTAAGTGTCCGTCCGTCGCAACAGACTTTACCACCACGTCGTCGATGTAAATCTCCACCAACTTGCCGATTAAGTCATGGAAGATGTAGTTCATAGCCCTTTGGTATGTCGCGCCGGCGTTCTTCAGTCCGAACGTCATGACCACATATTCAAACAAGCCCACCGAGCCTGGCACTCTGAATGCAGTCTTGTGTATATCCTCCGGAGCCATGAAAATTTGGTTGTAGCCAGCATTGCCATCCATGAAACTCAATATTTTATGACCGGCAGCTGCATTAAAGGGTTTCTGCTACTGGCATCGGATACTCGTCCTTCGAAGTGGCGCGTTCCGAAAATCTATGGCTACGCGCCATCGGCCGTCCTTTTTCTCCACGGGCACCACATTGGAAATCCATTCGGCGTACCTGCATGGCCGATGAATCCGGCGTCCAGCATCTTCTTGATTTCTTTCTTGACTTCTTCCAAGACTTCGGCCTTCATCTGTCGTGCTCGCTGCTGAACGGCCGAAATCCTTTCTTCAGAGGGAGCCGGTGCTCAATGATGCTCTGTCTAACCCAGGCATCTCTGTATAATCCCAGGCAAAACAATCTGGGTACTCCTTTAAAAGGGCTATCATCATGCCCCTCGGGTGTGGGTCTAGTTTCTTGCTGATAAATGTTGGCCGGGGCTTGTCCCCAGGACCAATATCAACCTCTTCTAGTTCGTCCGCTGATGTAAACCCATAACCCAGCTTTCCATCGCTGACCAGATCAATGTTGAATACCGGCAAAGCGTATGTTGAAGATAATGTTGGCCGATCGCTGAAATCGGCCTCCTTTTCCATTGTCATGCTTAATGAGGGTTTACAACTTCTTGGTCTCTTACTATGGTGGCGTGGCTCGACGGAGGCATGCTCACCATGTCTTGGATCATAAATCTCGACGAGATCCTGAACACCGTATTGTGTACACCGACGTCTCTGCATCGGCATCAGCCGATGCCTGTGCATCGGCTTTCGTCTGTTTAGGGCGCCATACTCTCTTTGGCGGGCGCGCCTTGGCCTCCAACGTTTGCTGGATTTTCACGGCCAGATCGGGCCGTGCTCTTCTCAATGTGTACAGTCTGTGCCTCGGCCTCTTCCGGGTTTCGCAGCCGTTGCCCTACGCCGGATGGCTGAGTCCATCGGGGCACCACCTTGGTCGGTGATACCTATCTTCTTCTCCATCGGACCCCTCGAAGTCTTCTTCTTGAGAGGACTCAGCTCGTTTGTTATGATGTGGGAAAGGTCCTAGGCGCTCGAACAGAAACCGTTTGTCCTTCTCCTTCTGCACTTCTGGGCAGTTCTCGATTGTTGGCAATCGGCTCATTCTGAGTCCCAGCAATGTTTGAAGAATGGACAGTCCAGTGCTTATCCACGTTGTCTCGCTCCTTTGACCTCCCTATGGCGCGACGTTCGTGCCGTCGTTGTTGCCGTCATGCTGACGATACCTGCTTTCCGCATCGGACCGACGATATCTCTCATCGTCTTCGTCGTAGCGCCGACGTCGGTCGTACCGCCGCTCATGTTTGTTGAGGAGATGCACGGATAGTGGGCGCTGATACCGTGTGCTTTTCACCTCCTCCTCGGTTAGGTACCGTCTGTCATCATCTTGGGGCCGGTCGCATGGAACGGCCTCTTCTTTATCTTTGCCACGAGAGTGGCTACTCTGCTTTGTTCGCTGTGGCAGTTCACCAGCCTGGCCATGTTGACATTAAAGGAGAACCCTGGCTCCCTTATGGAGTGGCTGAGATCTACCGTGTTGACGCCATGCGACGGACACGTGTTTCCTTTGAGCTTGATGTTGTGAGAACGGGTCGTCTCAAAGGAGCCGATGAGTTCGGCTTCACGGATGGCCTTCAGCTCATCGTATTTCTTCTTGTGCTCCGCAGAGATCCTTGTAGGTGATATGTTCTTCTGCCATCTCGGATGTCGGTGTTGACGTGGATGTTGCGGAAGATGGTCCCACCGGGCGTGCCAGAATGTGTTACCCTCCAAAACCCCCGACGGGCGTTGGTTAAGCAACACGAAGAGCCGGGAAGCTCCCAGGGCCGCTTAGTGGATCCCTGGCACCTCGCGTCGTCCCGCAAATCTTCTGGCCAACGTCTGGCGGTTGCTAGGGCGTGCCACCTGACCTAGACCCGATCAGGAAGGTGTTAGTGCTTCGATTGTTCTGCATGGTAGACACGTAAACATTAAATACGAGCCCTATCGGCTCTCAGGTTTCCCTGTGGATCGGCTCAAGGAGCCGATGTTTCACGTTGGATTTACAATGGCATGGGGATCCTGCTTGATCAGGACAAAGCTAAAGCGATCCACTACGTTTAGGGTTTTCACCGCATAATCGGAACGTCCTAAGTGCGATCGGGCCTAGCAGCTACGAGAGACGATGTAAACTACCCCTACGAGGCCTAAAAACCAACATAACGTTGATCCCGGAACATCCCTCGCAGGGACGGTAAACAACACCTAACGCACCACCGGATCCTCCGACCCCAACATAAGGCCTAACTATGCAGATATTAAACTAATCCTTGCGTAGCAAGGAGCAACTATAACGGATCGGATCTACTAAGTTACGAACAAGCAAGATGCTGCCCTTACGTCTAGGTAGACGTAGGGCAGCTAGGTGTCTAGGGACGGCATTGCCACGCAGATATGCACGTGAAAGCATCAATGCTAGCCCCTAAACACCTAAGGATAAATATTGCTCGCCATCAACAAGGCTTCAGCACGAGCAGTACAAGGTTAACGAATAAACGTATACTGCCTAGATCGCTAGATGCGATCTAGACAGCATGGTGCTTACCCGGGAGAAACCCTCGAAGAGAAGGGGTGGCGATGCGCCTGATTTGTGTTGGTTGAACGATGATTGTCCTCCTTTTCCGATAACCCTAGATACATATTTATAGTCCAAGGGACTTTCTAATTGAGGCGTGCACCTAACGTGCACGGGCCGGACTCTATCTCTTAATTCTAAATTACAATACGATCTAATATGTTACAGATACATGGGCAACTTAGCCCAAACTCTCAGCGCAAGGCCGCTTCGAAGATGCTCCACGTGTACGTCCTTCAAGCCCATCTTCACTTACGGCCCACCTCCTGATTTGGCCAAAATCAGGTGGTAACAAAACCTGAGCCACATCCTTGGGTAGGACGAATGGTTCGTCTCTATACCCAAGATTGTTGAGATCCACTGTTGTCATTCCATACAACTTGTCTACCTGAACCCCGCCTCCTGTTTTCTTGACCCATTTGCACCTAAACAAAGGGACCTTAAAAGAAGGTCCATAGTCAAGTTCCCATATATCCTCTATGTAACCATAATATGTGTCATTTGGGCCATTGTTGTTTATTGCATCAAAGCGGACACCAATGTTTTGGTTGGTGTTCTTTTTATCTTGGGCGATCGTGTAAAATGTATTCCCGTTTATCTCGAACCCTTGGAAAGTCAATACAGTCGAAGATGGTGTCTGGGCCAACAAGTACAGCTGATCTTCAATAGTGTTGTTATTCATGAGATGTTTTTGCAACCAACCGCCGAATGTCGACATGTGTTCACGTCTAATCCAATCGTCCGACTGCCTCGAGTTCTGGGAGCATACAAAATTCTTGTGTACATTGATATACGAAGCTACCAAGGTGGAACTTTGTAGAACTCTGTAGTGTGCTTGAGTGAAAGAAATACCGTCTCTACATATCATTGATTTCCTTCCTAGCGTGCCGTTTCCACTTAGTCTCCCCTCATGCCGCGATTCAGGAACACCAATCGGCTTAAGTTCAGGAATAAAGTCAACACAGAACTCAACGACCTCCTCTGTTCCATAGCCCTTGGAGATGCTTCCTTATGGCCTAGCACGGTTATGAACATATTTCTTTAAGACTCCCATGAACCTCTCGAACGGGAACATATTGTGTAGAAACACAGGACCGAGAATGGAAATCTCATTGACCAGGTGAACGAGGAGATGCGTCATAATATTGAAGAAGGATGGTGGGAACAGCAGCTCAAAACTAACAAGACATTGGAGCACATCATTCTGCAACCTCGGTAGAATTTTTGGATTTATTACCTTATGAGAAATTGCATTGAGGAATGCACATAGCTTCACAATGGGCAGTCGAACATTTTCCGGTAGAAGCCCCCTCAATGCAATCGGAAGCAACTGCGTCATTATCACGTGGCAGTCATGAGACTTCAGGTTCTGGAATTTTTTCTCTGCCATATTTATTATTCCCTTTATATTGGAGGAGAAGCCAGACGGGACCTTGATGCTGCTCAGACATTCAAAAAAGATTTCCTTCTCTGCTTTTGTAAGAGCGTAGCTGGAGTAATAACGTCCTTTATCTGTCTCATGCAGTTTATCGGGGTCTTTCATACGTTGTTGGTCCTCCCGTGCTTCTAGTGTATCTTTTATCTTCCCATACACGCCTAGGAAGCCTAGCAGGTTCACGCAAAGATTCTTTGTCACGTGCATCACATCGATTGAAGAGCGGACCTCTAAGATTTTCCAATAGGGTAGATCCTAAAATATAGATTTCTTCTTCCACATGGCCGCATGTCCAGCAGCGTCATTCGGAACAGACCGTCCGCCAAGACCCTTTCCAAATATTACTTCTAGATCCTTGACCATACCAAATATATCAGCACCATTACGGTCGGCAGGCTTCTTCCGGTGATCTGCCTCACCATTGTAATGCTTTCCTTTCTTTCTTACGGGATGGGCACGCCTAAGAAATCGATGATGCCCCAGGTACACAACCTTCTTACATTTATCCGAATAATCACCTTCGAGCTCATGTAAACAGTGTGTGCATGCATTGTATCCCTTGTTTGACTGTCCTGAAATGTTACCAAGAGCAGGACAATCATTGATGGTTACGAAAAGCAGTGTTCATAGGTCAAATTCCTCCTGCTTGTGCTCGTCCCACACAGTACATCTGCTATGGACCACAGCTGTAGAAGTTCTTCGACTAATAGCTTCAGGTACACATCAATGTCGTTGTCGGTTTGCTTCGGGCCTTGTATGAGCACTGGCATCATAATGAACTTGCGCTTCATGCACAACCAAGGAGGAAGATTATATATACAAAGAGTCACATGCCAGGTGCTATGGCTGCAGCTCTGCTCTTCAAAAGGATTCATGCCATCTGTACTTAGACCAAACCTTAAGTTCCTTGCATCCTCTGCAAAGTACGGGAACTCTATCGATTTTTCTCCACTGAGACCCATCAGCAGGGTGTCTCAACATCTCGTCTTTCTTACGGTCTTCTTTGTGCCATCGCAACAACCTAGCGTGCTCTTTATTTCTGAACAAGCGTTTCACCCGTGGTATTATAGGAGCATACCACATAACCTTGGCAGGAACCCTCTTCCTGGGGCGCTCGCCCTCGCCATCACCCGGGTCATCTCGTCTGATCTTATACCGCAATGCAGTGCACACCGAGCATGCATCCAAATTCTCGTACTCATGGCGGTAGGATGCGGTCATTAATGCATGCATGTATCTTTTGGACATCTAATCCTAGAGGCGACAACCTTCTTCGCTTCATACGTCGGCGGGCAATTCGTTACCCCATGGAAGCTTCCTCTTAATTATTGCCAGCAACTTTCAAAATCCTGAGTCAGTGACACCGTTCTCTGCCTTCCATTGCAACAATTCCAGTGTGGTACTTAGCTTTTTATGGCCATCTTCGCAAGTTGGGTATAACAATTTGTTGTGATCCTCTATCATCTGGTCGAAGGCCAACCTTTCCTTTTCAGTTTCACATGCTATCCTTGCATCAGCAATGGCCCGACCAAGATCATCATCAGCAGGCTCATCTGGTGCCTCTTGATCTTCTGCTTCATTGTCTTCATTGTCTGCAGTATCACCGTATTCGGGGAACATGGGATAACGGTCATCATCCTCTTCCTCTTCTTTGTTGCCTTCCATTATAACCCCTTTTTCTCCGTGCTTGGTCCAACAATAGTAACTAGGCATGAAATTGGATCGCAGCAGGTGGCCGTGAATGGTACTCGAGTGAGCGTAATTTACGATATTCTTACAGTCAACACATAGACAATACATAAAGCCACCATGTTTGTTTGCCTCAACCATGGCGATAAAATTACTCAGGCCCGAAGTGAACTCGTCAAAGTGTCGGTCAATGTACATCCATTGCCGATTCATCTGTATGATATAATTAAGCTTATCAAAAACCATTACAGAAAATCACGATTAGTGAAACAATATATATATATATATACACATGCATTTTATCAATGACAGATGAAAGGATAAAGTTGTTAACCTCGATCGAGAAGAAAAAATAGTTAAGTGTGGCTTGTTTTGTGTGAACTCAAGTGGCAAAACCTCTTAGGAATTTCATCGAACACCTCTTGTGCATGTGAAGAGAGCAAAGCAACATACACCCCTTCTTGTGATTTGAAGTGGAAAAATGGCTAAGTGTGGCTCACCTTGGGCAGGGGCAAGTTTATATAGGCAGATGGGGACTTTGTGGGTCCAAAGGGTGGGCCTTTGGTCCCGGTTTGTATTACAAACCGGGACTAAAGGCATCCGAGCCCTGACACAGCCTACCGTGCCCTGCCGGTGGGCCTTTAGACCCGGTTTGTATCACAAACCGGGACCAGAGGTCCCAAACGGACTGGGACCAATGGGTGGGGTCGGCCTGCACGGAACGAACCGGGACCAATGCAAAACCGGGACTGTTGCTCCCAGGGCCTTGGGACGAAAGGTCTGTTCTCCACTAGTGAAAGGCTGCGGCACGCGCAGGCGCGGAAGCGACGCGGCCGAAGCGACACAGCCTCGCGCCCGCTGACACCTGTAACGACAGGGCACGGACACGCTCCGCGTCTGCGACGCGTCATGCAATCACGGTGCTAATTTTGGCCGCGTTCGCGTCTCCGCGAAAAACTTAGTCAGTTTGCGTCAGGCCGCTGGGCAGGGATGCGGATTCAATTTTCAACCGCGCGATCAGGCCGTTGGAGATGCCCTGATGATTAATGTATTATTATAACTCATATTTTCTACCAAACTAATATGTACAATTAATTGAGATTGTTTTATATTACATTCATTTTTTTTTGAAGCAACACGGAGAGGCCTGGTATAAGATGTTCTCTAAGAGTGGCATACTGTTAATGAGGGACCTTTTTCTTCTGAATGTGCTCTATCCATTTCAAAATTAACACAAATACATCAATTTGTCCTTAAAAATGATCGCGCACATACATTTTTTTTTCATGACATCCTTTGTATACTAACGCCCCAAACGAAATCGATCGAGTTACAAGCGATAAAGCTGCTGGGCTGCCCAGTTAATTACGAAACGCGCGTAGGTTACCTAAAACAAAGACGTGCTACAGAACGAAAATAACAGATGCCGCATCAAAACATGATCGAGGTTCAGAATAAATGATAGAGGTTCAGAAAATAGATGGGCATGTCACATGTGATAACTCCTCACCGCATTTAATTAATCCTGGATCGAATTATTGACTAAATCATATTTCATACACGTAAGATATGGTACTCTAGCAAGTAATGCCTCTTCGATTCACATGATTCTAAATACACACGTACAAGAAAAATGTAGGATTGTGTTTCCCGCTCATTTGAATCATATATATGTGATTTTATATTTTTGCTTGCATCACAGAGAAAGCAAAACATTATTTCAAAGATGGATGTAATATTCCGCTGTAATGCAAAATACAGCCTCCGTATGGGATTACAAGGCCTCCTTGCGGTTTAAGCCTAACTTTGACCATAAAATTAACAAAAAAAATAGAATTATTTTGTCACAATAATTACGTTGAAAACTTCACTACAAGAAAAAAATCCCGAAGAGATATTATTTTAGTCTCCGAGAGACATTATCTCTGCCTCTACATTAGAGTAGAGGCTGTTAAGTGTCACATAAGTGCCACTACGGGCAATGAGTCCATGAATAAAAGACACATCGAGAATGTTAATACATTTTTTAGAGGCAGTACGTATTGTCTATAGATTCCATAAGGTATTAGTAAGGACATTTCTTATGGCATTATTCTCTTGCCTAGAGAAAAGGAAATAATAAAAGTATCAGAAGCAATCTTCGAACTCGAGATCTTGAGGAAACTTTTCTACTCACCTAACCACTTAGCCCCACACAACATTTAGAGGAGTAATTTACTCCTCTAAAGAAAAGGGGTTTCTAACAAATCCCCTAAACTTAACTCTCTATTTTTTTTGTTTGTTTCAACTATTTAAAGCCAAACACTTGCAAATCGATCAAATAAGTGAAATAGAAGTATTACAAAGGAATAAAATTTGAGTTTACAAACCAAATTATTCAACGACAAACATATGACAATGTTGAAATAAAGTGAATATCACAAATGTTTAAATGAAGTAAAGGCACAACTATGAAGTAATGTGGATTAGCCAGTGATTCTCAAGAAGATATCTTGCACCTAGGCGTGGATCTCTAGGTCCTCGATGCCCATCGATGAATCTCTATATCATGTTTAATTACATCATGTTTTGGCTCAACAAGATCACCAATGGAGATGCACCGAAAGGTCTCTCCTCCCATGTTGTGCTCATCTTTAATGATCATGTTATGGAAGATGATGCAACATGTGATTAGTTTCCATAGCACCTTGGGTTACCAATACTCGACAAGGCCATGGAGAATGACAAAGCACTTCTGAAGCACACCGAAAGCTCTCGTCATGTCCTTCCTTGTCGATTCTTGCATCATGGAGAAGTGAGATGCCTTGTGTGTCTTAGGACAAGGGATTGTCTGCGCAAAGGTGGCCCGTGGAGGATAGATTCCTTATGGAAGATAGTAATCCATCGTGTACTGATGGCCATTGACTTCATAGTTGCAATGTGGAGCCTCTCCGGCAACGAACTTGAAAATGAAGGTGATCTTGATAACACATTCAAATCGTTATTTATGAGAGCAAGACAATCCAAAGTATGAATGTCAAATCCATAGATATTTCCCGGCAACGGCCTCAAGAATGATTTTTGGATCTTTGTAGTGGCATTTGTACTGACTTTTCCAAGCCGCAGGACAGTTCTTTCATGTCTAGTGCATGCAATCTACCGAGCCAAGCATCCCAGGTCATCCTTGATATGCACCCTCACCAAAGAGTATCTGGTGTCTTCCTCATTGGGTTTCCTCAAGTAAAATGGTCCAAAGATCTCAATCACGGCCCATGCATATCTTTACACGTCCTCCAAGATTGCATCTTCCCTGATGTAGACATAGTCATCAACGGCATCGGCTGAACACCCATAGGCAAGCACTCGAACATCCACAATACATTTCATCAATGGGCCTCGATGCATTTATCCTCAACTTAAACGAATCATCACACTTCTCCCCGACTTCTGCAACAGTGAGAAAAAGACTCCTATGCACCCAAAAGCGCCGACGAAAATACTTCTCCGCGTAGGTTGCATTGAGATTGAAGTGATCTCTCATAAGCTTCACGTCGCACTCTGCCCTATCTCGGTTGATGAACAAACGGTCAAACACTAGCCGAGCGGAGAGGTGAGATTGTCAGTGGGCGGTGTAGAGTTAGCACTGAAGCTGCACGTCGGCGAGCGGGCTTGCAAAAATGCTGGCGCTTGATGGACGAAAATTCCGCTCCAACCTCCGGCGTCGGTCGCACGCGAAGCTCGTCGCGGTTGTAATAATACGGTCGGGATTTCACTGATTTCTTCCTGATTCCGGCAACGCTAGCTCCGTTGTAGCTGAACTGCAACATCCCGTCCACCACTGGCTCAGTTTTCGACTGAACCAGGTTATCGCGACTTCGGTTTGTAACGAATTGTAGAAATCGACGCGAAGGCAGTGATGGAGTACCAGTGGATTCTAGCGGTGACGAGTGACTCTATGTGGGGAGGGAGCACGGCGGAGGGTGGGGGTTGTTGGCCGAGACGTAGCCGGGTGGATTAGACCGCCGCTCGGTCGAGTAAATATAGGAGAGTGCGGCACATTTGAGTATAATTATTTTACTTTGCTAACCGTTATAAGGGTTCGGCTATGTGCTGGTTAGAGGAGTAAAACCGAAAGTTTGCTCCTCTAACCAATCATAAGGGATCAACTACAATGCTCTTAGACCTAAGATTTTCTGAAATGAAATCGAATAGAAAATAGATCATAGGAAAAAATAGTATGATTCTCAATCCTATGAACCAGCTCTATAGAAGCGATTCCTATGGAATGGAGTCTTCGGGAAATTCATTGTGGAAAAAATCTATGAAAGAAACATGCCGTTAAATAATCTTGAGTAAAATCCATCCAAGGTCACCAAACTTGTCGGCCTTTTTCAATACAGTCATTGGACTTAGAAATATGCTATTTACGGTACTTGAATACGGTCATGTGTTCCATCTACGGTCACTCCTCACGGTAGAGCTTAGTACTACGTATTTATCAATGTGGCACGTTGTGGACCCAGTCAGGTAGAACTATTTTGAAATAATAAAAATAAAGGTGGGCTAGGCTGCAAAGTTCACTAAAAAGATAAGACCGCCGGCGGTGGTCCGGCCACTCATACCTCTTGGAAGCTACCGCGTTCGCCGCCGCAGCTCGCTCCGGGGGATGCCGCCTTGACGAGATCGACGCCGTGCGGGCGGGGGGAGGGGCAAGGAGGGAGATGGCGAGGACGGAGGAGATCCTCCTCCGAGACCGGCACCACGCTCCTTCGGCGGGTCCTCCTCCGGAATTCGGGCCGGGGTTTGCATCCAGAGCATGCTGATGCGTGCTCCAGGCATGCCGGTCGCGGCGAGAAGCGTCGCCAAGTTGCTCCCGGAGGCGCACAAGTAGGGGTGACGTCGGAAGGGTTGCTGAGCACCGACGTCCAGCGATGGCGGCGGCTGCTGCTCCAGGCGCCCGCGTGCTAATTCGACGGTGGCGGCGCCAAATTTGGGGCTGGATGTGCATTCGCGGTGCACGGCATGGGAAAAGAAAGGGAGGCCGTGGCGTGCTTGGAGATGACGGCAGAGCTCGACGGAGGACTACGCAGGGCGCCCCTTGACCCGCGGGACCAGGCGTGCGATGGCCAACGCCTCGACTGGCAGGAGCTCCGTCAACATGGCGCGCACGAGGCTGACGGCATCCGGTTGCTACCGAGAGTCGTCCATGTCCCCTTCGTGAACTCCAGGAGCTTGTCCACCCAGTCGGCCACGGTGTTCTCATCCCTGAGGTCGAACTTGCAGTCTCGCCCCTGCATGGGTGGTTCTCGGTGGAGCGGAAGATACGGACCACACGGTGGATTGATGGATACCCGCAAACGACTCTCCTGAAGAGGCAGCATGTGAACATGATGCGCCCGCATCTTTGCCCGTGCTCGATGATGGCCAACGTCCTAGCGGGAGACGGCGAAGGTGCGACCGGCCAGGCACACGGCGGCTTTGATGAGCTAAGACGGCGGCGCTCCTTGCTATTCGCTACCGCGTCCGCGTATGGGTCGGCGCTGGAGCTGCTGGGCAGCGCAGGCGGATATCAGGGAGAGGAGGAAGTTGAGGCAATAAGTTTAGGGGGCTTTTTACAAGAACAATGCAGTGCTAGAACTCAGCGTGACCTGACATATGGGTCCCTCACTTGCCATGTCAGCAAATACACAGCTCTACTGGAGCTAGTGACCGTAGATGAACACTTAAGCGTATTTGAGTACCGTAAGTAGCGTATTTCTAAGTCCAGTGACCGTATTGAAAAAGGCTAACAAGTTTAGTGACTTTGAGTGGATTTTACTCAATAATCTTCTGTAGCTCCTGCTCCCTATGCTAGAACTCGACCAAAACTGGCTGGTTCGGGCGCGGGAGTTCCGGGCTTTGGCCAACGGAATGCGATCCCAGCGTGCGCTTACTGGTCGATGGGACGTCAACAGCTGCTGCAGCCTTGCAGGATGGGAGAGTGCATGACATGCATGCATGCCTGCTGCACGCACCTGCCGCCCGCGGCACGCTCTACCTTGGACCCTCCCGAAAACGTCGGCTTTGTCCCGGGCCCGCCACCCGTCCTCTCGTCCACAGGGTGGCTGCGTTCTACTGTAACCGAGCTATAATGACGGGCGGCATTCTACAGTTGGTCTCGCATAGCGATTCCTAGCCTCGACGTTTCAGTGTGATGGAAGAACGGGCCGAATACATATACTCCTATATCGGGAACAAATTACGTGTATTGGCAGACGACCACTGGTGATCGATCAAACGATTCTAGTAATCGGTTAGTCGTTCGTGTTGTCTGCAGATCGCTAATTAGCTGACTCAAGCATGCACATGGAATATGCCCTTCCATAGTTGCGTTCGATTTTTTTCAAGGATACTTCATGGATAGACGTATCGGTTTCATAGAAGAAAATGCCAGAAGACCAGCGTTACAACACACTCTAGGCACAGGCGCCATGGAGTGCAACCCCACACTGCCGCTAGGCAGCACACACACGCTATGGAACTACTCGCGGCACCTCCACTTATCCACTACTGCGAGGGCATCCCTGAAAACCCAGCCGCTCTCCAGAGCTCAGCCTCGTCCGTGATCCGTGCTAGCACCATCCCTTTCGAGGGGGACGCGCCTTCGAAGACCACGTCGTTTCGGTGGCGCCATAGGCACCAGCATACAAGCGTGATCCCCGTCCAAAGATCTCGGTCCTTCCCCGGGCCACCCCGCTTGCCTTGCAACCAGGGGATAAAACACGTGTCTGCTTGTGGCATCCACCCGAGTTTCCCCCACCAGCGCAGGACCAGACCTCTCGCGCCAAGACGCATCCCACTAGCAGATGATCTAGGGACTCCTCTGCCTGATAACAGAAAGGGCACGCTGCCGGGTGCGGAAGGCCCCGTCTGCTCAACCTGTCGGATGTCCAGCATCTGTTTCTTGCAGCTAACCAGAGGAAAACCCTGCAGTTCGGCGGGGCTCGTGAACGCCAGATCTGCAAAGCTCCGGCCATCTCTATCCTGGCGCCAAACATCGCACGATAGCACGATCGTGCTGAGTAGGAGTAACTGTTGTCTCATCCCCATCGAAAGCTGTCCTCCACACCCTCTGAGAGGGCAACATCTGCCAGACGGTCTGCCACTTGAAACAACTCTCTGATTGCTGGCGCCTCTAGGTCCGGGGAGATGTCGTCCAACCATATCCTCCCAATAATCCGTCATGAACTCTCCGCAGCCTAAGGGCATGCTTGGGCACTGCCACAAACAGATTCGGCGAAATGTCCCGCAACCGTCCATCGGGTAACCACTTATCAGTCCAGAAGAAAGTGGACTTCCCGTCCCCAATCACGGAGTAGGTTGCCCCCTCAAAGATCTGTCAAACTATAGAGGGAACCTGGATGTTGAACTCACTCCACGGCCTGGTGTTATCAACCCGCTGCAGCCACAACCACCTAGTTCGCAGGGCCAAGTTCATCATCCTGAGGTTGGGTATGCCAAGGCCACTCCACTCCTTGGGTGCACACACTTTGTGTTCGATGACCTTCTTTGTGCATGTTTCTCATCCCTAGAAAGCATGATGCATCTAGTAACTATAGTATGTACCACCTCTATTCCAAAAATGAGGTGTATAAATTATGTCAAACACCAACGTTTACTAAATATGACTATCTACACTAGTAAATAGATAAATACACTATGGAAATACATTTTATGGTGAATCTATCAATATTTTACAGATGGTACAGATGTGGTGCCACTTTTATTTTAACATTTTTTACGGAAGCAAAATTTATTTTACAAAAATCTCAGAAACAAAAATGGAAATATATATTACAAAAACATATATGGATTGAATACGACGTGGAAATAGAGTGATGCAGATATTGACCGAAAACAAGATTAACCTTGAATCATGCAAAAAATCTCAAGCATTGAAGCAAACCAACAAACTTGTTCCTTCTAGCGTGATGCTCCATCTAGTAGGGAATAGATGAAAGGTCAAAATCTTGGAAGCATCCTTGACTGCATGAAGGGATAACGTCGTCACCAGTTTTGCGACAACCGATTTGGACGTTCATCTTGAAAAGTGTCATATAATGGACTTGTTGGATTGGGCCATGCACATTAACCCTAAGACGGAAAAGGCCATATTAATTAGAAACGAAAATCTGGTTTCCGTGTATGTTCCAGTGGAAAATATTGTTTTGTTTCTGTTTCCGCCGAAAATTTCGCTTTCATTTTGTTCTTTTGCAAAATTCTATTTCTGTTTCCATTTCCATATTTCCATTCCGTTTTCTTTTTCCATGGAAAAGTATGAAACTTTCCGCTCTATATTCCTCCCTAGTTGTGGTCATTTATGGTCTACTAGTTCATGTTGTTGCAGATTCCATAATGCACCGTCCCACATATTCGTCCATCCTTTTGGGCTTATTTGTCTTGGACCTCCATTTTTGAATTCTTCTTTTTTTCTTACCCTTTCTTTGGATTGTTTACCATGACTTTGACGCTTGGACTTCAGTTAACTTGCCTTTATTTGATTGTGCCACGTAGGACTAGGTAGCCACTCGGTAGGAATTGAATATTCTCACGACACGAGTCCCCACGAGTTGTAGTCACAATATTTCCTTTTTGTTGCTCCGCGTAAATATTCGAGTGACTTGGCCTATTTGCTTTCTCTCCGTTGTTTTATATCCTCTACTCTTGAACCATTATAATATATAAGAGCATCCTTCATCCATCCCTCAAATGACGTCTCAATTGGCTATTGGGCGCCGGACAAAAATTAGCGCCCAACGTCCCAAATTGTTTTTCTGTCCAGTGGCTAAATAACCTGCCCTACGTCACCAGGCCTTCCCTGACCCACATCGAGCGTGGTAGGTGCACCCGGCGTGAGCCACAAACGAAGCCATCTAGGATACCGACAGCCGGGTCCCACACGCCAGTGACCTAGTCCCATTCAAAACGCCACATCGCCTCTCCCTCTTGCTGAAGGAGGCTCTCACCATGTGAAATCTCCACCACCGCCGCCACGTAATCCAACACCGGCCGCGCCTCACCTACGCCAACCACACCTCCCATGTCGCCTCTCTCCTGCTTTGTTGTGTGGCAAGGTTTGTACATAGGGCATCACAGATACTGCAGTGTGGTACTTGAAGTTGTGGTGGACTATGAACTCTGGATTTTCCACGCCTTTTACAACACGGAGGGTTCTCAGAACGACATCAACATGCTGCAGCGGTCAGCGGTGTTTGCTAGACTTGTTGAAGGCCATGCTCCACCTTGTAACTATGATATCATTGGCCACCAATATACCAAAGGGAACTACCTAGCTAATGACATCTATCCAAGATGGTCAACAGTTGTGAAACAGCCCGTGAGCCTCTAGGTCTGAAGAAGTCTCACTTCGCTTCGCGGTCGGAGGGTTGGAAGAATGATGTGGAGCGGAAATTTGGTGTGCTACAAGCTCAATTCATTACCCTCCTCTTGGTTGGTCTCAAGAGGAGATGTTTGAGGTGATAAATTCTTGGGAGATCCTTCACAACATGATCATCGAGAGTGGGCGCTAGAATGCAATCATGGATGATCATTTGTATGGTAGCCATGTTCCTCTTGCCTTGCTTGATCATCATGTGTCTATGAATTTTGCTAATTTTCTCACCATGCATGCGGAAACCCGTGACATGAATGGTCATGCGGAATGCGCAATGATCTTCTGGAGCATCTACGGAGGATCTAAGAAGATGTTAGTTGATTCTGTTTCAATTTTTACTTATTGTAAAACTATTTATTTGTGTTCAAAACTACCGGCATCCCCCATTCCTTATGTCCGACGCGTGTGTCAGATGCTGTTTGGGGACACAGCTGGGGATGTCGAGGAGATGTGATTGCTGGTAGGCGAGAGGTGTCATGTGCTGTAGAAAGCGTGAAAGGACGGTGGGATACCAAGCTAAAAAAAATAAGACATGGAAGATCTGATGGACCTGAATAGGCTTTCCCTATGCTTCGGAGCTCTTTCCCCAGTTTACTTGGAAGATCCTAGAGGTTACCAAGGGGGAAAAGTAGAGAAGATCTAGGAGGAAAGAATGAGGCTTCCTCGAGGGACCCCACACATAGGACTTGAAGAAATTGCCATTCCAAGCATAAACACTTCCTGGATTGGATAATTTCTACGTCTCTACGGAAGAAGAGATATCACTACATCTGAAACCGGATCGAAGGTAATCCAACATTTGTTGGTGCCATTACGAGGGATGTATTTGCTACACTAATAAGGTCATTAGGTCCTTGTAATTATTATTTTTTTGTGGGGTACTTTTTGGCAATCTACAACTTACTTCCTTCTCTTGATGAGCATCACTTAACGTTGAAGGAACATTCAAACTACATTGTAAAGTTTAATGGTTGGTTCCATGCGGGACATGGTGTGCTACTTCACCCCGTTGGGCCACATCGGTACTATATTTTGCGTTAAGAAACTTCTAGCAAATAGCACAACGTGATGCCGCCTTGGAATCTGACTAAAGGAGGCCATATTTTCTTACCCCTAGACGCACAAATGCAGAATGTCGATGAATTGCGTCACCCCGGGTAGTGCAGAACGCCCCGACTCCGGCGAGATTTTCTCATGTGCCTTCTCTTTCTATGAAAGTGCATGGATGATACGTCTCAACGTATCTATAATTTCTTATGTTCCATGCTAGTTTTATGACAATACCTACATGTTTTGTTCACACTTTATGATGTTTTGATGCATTTTCGGCACTAACCTATTAACAAGATGCGAAGCGCCAGTTCCTGTTTTCTGCTGTTTTTGGTTTCGAAATCCTACACGGAAATATTCTCGAATTGGACGAAACAAAAGCCCACGGTCTTATTTTTGCACGGAGCCCGAAGAGAAGAGGATACGAAGTGGGGCCACGAGGAGCCGCCACCATAGGGTGGCGCGGCCAAGGAGGGGCCGCGCCACCTATGGGGTGGGCCCCTCGGGTGCCCCCTGCGCTGCCCTTCCGCCTACTTAAACTCTCCGTCGCGAAAACCCTAGTGCCGAGAGCCACGATACGGAAAAAGTTCCAGAGATGCGCCGCCAATCTCATCTTGGGGGATTCGGAGATCGCCTCAGGCACCTGTGGGAGGGGAATCATCAGGAGGGCTCTACATCACCATGCCCGCCTCGGACTAATGCGTGAGTAGTTCATCCTTGGACTATGGGTCCATAGCAGTAGCTAGATGGTTGTCTTCTCCTCTTGTGCTATCATGTTTAGATCTTGTGAGCTGCCTAACATGTTCAAGATCATCTATTTGTAATGCTACATGTTGTGTTTGGTGGGATCCAATGAATATGGAATACTATGTCAAGTTGATTATTGATCTATCATATATGTGTTGTTTATGTTCTTGCATGCTCTCTGTTGCTAGTAGAGGCTCTGGCCAAGTTGATACTTGTAACTCCAAGAGGGAGTATTTATGCTCGATAGTGGGTTCATGCCTCCATTGAATCTGGGACAGTGACAGAAAGTTCTAAGGTTGTGGATGTCTTGTTGCCACTAGGGATAAAACATCAATGCTTTGTCTAAGGATATTTGTGTTGATTACATTACGCACCATATTAATGCAATTGTCTGTTGTTTGCAACTTAATACTGGAAGGGGTGCGGATGCTAACCCGAAGGTGGACTTTTTAGGCATAGATGCATGCTGGATGGCGGTCTATGTTCTTTGTCGTAATGCCTGATTAAATCTCATAGTGATCATCATGATATGTATATGAATCTTTATTTGTCAATTGCCCACCTGTAATTTGTTCACCCAGCATGCTATTTATCTTATTGGAGAGATACCACTAGTGAACTGTGGACCCCGGTCCATTCTTTTACATCTGAAATACAACCTACGCAATCTCTGTTCTCTGTTGTTCTTCGCAAACAAACATCATTCTCCACACCATACGTTTAATCCTTTGTTTTCAGCAAGCCGGTGGATTGACAACCTCACGTTAAGTTGGGGCAAAATCGTGATTGTGTTGTGGGTTCCACGTTGGCGCCGGAATCCCGGTGTTGCGCCGCACTACCTCCTCCACCAACAACCTTCACGTGGCCTTCATCTCCTACTGGTTCGATAATCTTGGTTTCTTACTGAGGGAAAACTTGCTGATGTGCCACACCGTCCTCTTGGGGTTCCAAACGGACGTGTGCTTCACGCGTTATCAAGCTCTTTTTTTGTTGAGGAGATCAAGACAGGCTGAAGTCTCTCACATCCAATCTTTACTTTGTTTATTGTCTTGCTTTACTTTATTTTATTTTCTGTCTTGTTTGCTTTATATCAAAAACACAAAAAAATTAGTTGCTTGTTTTTATTTCATTTGTCTTGTTTGCTTTCTCTATATTAAAACACAAAAAAATTAGTTACTTGTCTTTACTTTATTCTGCTTGTTTAGTTTACTTTTACTACTGCTACAATGGGTACTCCTGAAAATACTAAGTTGTGTGATTTCACTAGCACAAATAATAATGATTTTATATGTACTCCTATTGCTCCACCTGCTACCGCAGCAGAATTCTATGAAATTAAACCTGCTTTACTGAATCTTGTTATGAGAGAGAAATTTTCTGGTGTTAGTACTGATAATGCTGCTGCCCATCTTAATAATTTTGTTGAACTTTGTGAAATGCAAAAGTATAAGGATATTGATGGCGATATTATAAAACTGAAATTGTTTCCTTTCTCCTTAAGAGGAAGAGCTAAAGATTGGTTGCTTTCTTTGCCTAAGCATAGTATTGATTCATGGACTAAATGTAAAGATGCTTTTATTGGTAAAAATTATCCCCCTGCTAAGATTATATCTTTGAGAAGTAGCATTATGAACTTTAAGCAATTTGATAATGAACATGTTGCTCAAGCATAGGAGAGAATGAAATCTTTGGTAAAGAATTGCCCTACCCATGGACTAACTACTTGGATGATCATCCAAACCTTTTATAGGATTGAATTTTTCCTCGAGGAACCTATTGATTCTTGCTGGAGGTACTTTTATGTCCATCACCTTAGGCGCCGCAACAAAGCTTCTTGATGATATGATGATAAATTACTCTGAATGGCATACTGAAAGAACTCCTCAAGGTAAGAAGGTAAATTCTGTTCAAGAAACCTCTTCTTTGAGTGATAAGATTGATGCTATTATGTCTATGCTTGCAAATGGTAGATCTCATGTTGATCCTAATAATGTTCCTTTAGCTTCATTGGTTGCTCAAGAAGAGCATGTTGATGTGAATTTCATTAAGAATAATAATTTCAACAACAATGCTTATAGGAATAATTATGGTAACAACAACTATAGGCCATATCCTTCTAATAATGATAGTGGTTATGGTAACTCTTATGGTAGATCTGTTTTGCCTAGTGAGGAAAAGATACTGGAAATTGAAAGAACTACTAAGAGCTTTATGCAATCACAATATGAGCAAAATCAATTGTTTACTAAAACTATGAATGAACAATATGCCTTGTTGAAAAATATAGGAAATCAACTTGAAAATTTGAATATGAAAATTTCTGGTTTGCAAACTAAACTTTCAAATGCCGAAAATCGAATCTCATATATGTCTGAATCACAATCTTCTTTAATTAATAAAATGGCTGCTAAGCCTGAGGATAATGATAAAAAATTACTTGCTAAAACAAATGCCATCCAAGTTCGAATTAATGATAATATTAGAATGTTGGCTGAATTGCATGCTAGGTGGGAAAGAGAAGAAAAAGAAAAACTTGCTAAAGAGAATAATGTAGCCAAAGTTTGGACTATTACCACCACTAGTAATGTTGATTCTTCACATGTTGCTAAACCTCCTACTATCAATGATAAAATAATTGGTGTTGCAATGTTTCTACTCCTAGTACAAGCGTGCAAAATTGCTGAAACTCCTGAAACTATTTGTGATAAAAGTGCTGAAATTTTTCAGAATGTTGTAGATCATAATGGTTTCGATTTTGATGATTTTCATATTACTGAAGTTATAAAGTTCTTACAAAAACTTGCTAGAATTCCTAATGCTAGTGCTATAAATTTAGCCTTTAGCAAACATATTACAAATGCTCTCAAATAAAGCTAGAGAAGAGAAATTAAAACTTGAAGCTTCTATTCCTAGGAAGTTGGAAGATGGTTGGGAGCCCATCATTAAGATGAAATTCAATGATTTTGATTGTAATACTTTATGTGATCTTGGTGCAAGTATTTCTGTTATACCTAAGAAAGTTTATGATATGCTTGACTTGCCACCATTGAAAAATTGTTATTTGGATGTTAATCTTGCTGATAATTCTATAAAGAGACCTTTGGGGAGGATTGATAATGTTCACATTACAGTTAACAATAACCTTGTCCTGTTGATTTTGTTGTCTTGGATATGGAATGCAATGCATCTTGTCCTATTGTCTTGGGAAGACCCTTTCTTGAACTGTTGGTGCTATTGATATGAAAGAAGGAAATATTAAGTATCAATTCCCTCTCAATAAAGGTATGGAACACTTCCTAGAAGAGAATGAAGTTGCCTTTTGATTCTATTATTAGAACAAATTATGATGTTAATGCTTCTTCTCTAGATAATACTTGATTTACACTTTCTGCGCCTAGCTGAAAGGCGTTAAAGAAAAGAACTTCTTGGGAGATAACCCATGGTTTTATTTTTACTACTGTATTGTTGAGTCTTGGAAGTTGTTACTACTGTAGCAACCTCTCCTTATCATGTTATTGTGCCAAGTAAAGTCTCGATAGTAATGTTGATACTAGATTTTTCTGCGCAGAAACAGATTTGCTGTCTGTCACGAATTCCCGTCCTTCTCTCTGTAGAAGAATCAAATTTTTTTGCCAATTTACATGCGTGATCCTCAGATATGTACTCAACTTTCATTAGTTTTGAGTTTTTCCATCTGAGCAAGTTAAGTGCCTCAGAAAAATTCGTCTTTACGGACTGTTCTGTTTTGACAGATTCTGCCTTTTTTTTGCATTGCCTCTTTTGCTATGTTGAATGGATTTCTTTGTTCCATTAACTTTCAGTAGCTTTGAGCAATGTCCAGAAGTGTTAAGAATGATTATGTCACCTCTGAATATGTGAATTTTTGATTGCACTAACCCTCTAATGAGTTTGTAAAGTTTGGTGTGGAGGAAGTTTTCAAGGGTCAAGAGAAGAGGATGATACAATATGATCAAGAAGAGTGAAAAGTCTAAGCTTGGGGATGCCCCCGTGGTTCATCCTGCATATTTTAAGAAGACTCAAGCATCTAAGCTTGGGGATGCCCAAGGCATCCCTTCTTCATCGACAACTTATCGGTCACTTCTAGTGAAACTATATTTTTATTCCATCACATCTTATGTTCTTTACTTGGAGCGTCTTTTTGTTTTTGTTTTTGTTTTGGTTTGAATAAAGTTGGATCCCACAATCCTTGTATTGGAGATATTACGCTCCGCTTTTTCATTTGAACACTTGGTGTTCTTAGTTTTGCTTAATGTTCATGGCGAAGGTGAAAACCTTCGTTGATTGCTATTTGGTTGGAATCATAAAATTCTTCATATGGTTTTGAATAATTTGATACTTGGCAATTGTTTTGAGCTCTCATAGATCATGTTTAAGCTCTTGCATCATGTAGTTTAAATCTATTAGTGAAGAACTACCATAGAGCTTGTTGAAATTTGGTTTGCATGATTGGTCTCTCTAAGGTCTAGATATTTTCTGGTAAAAGTGTTTGAACAACAAGGAAGACAGTGTAGAGTCCTATAATGCTTGCAATATGTTCTTGTGTTAGTTTTGCTATACCTGTTCATACTTGTGTTTGCTTCAAACAAGCCTTGTACTAAGAGGAAATGCTTCTCGTGCATCCAAACACCTTGAGCCAAAACCCATGCCATTTGTGTCCACCATAACTACCTATATGTGGTATTTTTCTGCCATTCAAAGTAAATTGCTTGCGTGCTACCTTTAAAATTTCATTCCTTTGTCTTTACAATACATAGCTCATGGGAAAATAGCTTTAAAACTATTGTGGTGATGAATATGTAGCTATGTATCTTAGTTCTTATAAGTTGCTTGTTGAGCGGTAACCATGTTTTGGGACGCCATCAACTTTTTACACCTTTGTTGAATATCATGTGAGTTGCTATGCATGTTCGTCTTGTCTGAAGTAAGGGTGGTTTATCATGATCAAATGGTTTGAGTATGCATATTGTTAGAGAAGAACATTGGGCCGCTAACCAAAGCCATGTATCATGGTGGAAGTTTTCAGTTTGGACATTAATCCTCAATCTCTTATGAGAATATTATCTTTGTTGAATGCTTATGCATTAAAGAGGAGTCCATTTATCTGTTTTCTATGTTGTCCCGGTATGGATGTCCTTAGTTGATATCTATCAAAAACGAGAAATCAAATGCGATCTATCTCCTTGGACCTTTGTACAGGCGGCATAGAGGCACCCATTTGTGACACTTGGTTGAAACATATGTTATGCAATGATAATCCATGTAAATCCAAGCTAATTAGGACAAGGTGCGAGCACTATTGGTATTCGATGCATGAGGCTTGCAACTTGTAGGAAGTCTTATGCATAACACATATGAATTATTACTACCGTTGACAAAATTATTTCTATGTTTTCAAAATAAAAAGCTCTAGCACAAAAATAGTAATCCATGCTTCCCTCTGCGAAGGGCCATTCTTTTACTTTATGTTGAGTCAGTTTACATACTTCTTTCTATCTTAGAAGCAAACACTTGTGTCAACTGTGTGCATTGATTCTTACATGTTTACTTATTTCACTTGTTATATTACTTTATGTTGACAATTATCCATGAGATATACATGTTACAAGTTGAAAGCAATTCTTGAAACTTAATCATCCTATGTGTTGCTTCAAACTTCTACTTTGAATCTATTGCTTTATGCGTTAGCTCTTATGCAAGTCTTTTTGATACTTGTCTTGAAAGTACTATTCATGAAAAGTTTTGCTATATGATTCAGTTGTTTAGTCATTATCTTTTGTTAGCAATCTATTGCTTCGAATCACTCATTCATCTCATATGCTTTACAATAATGTTGATCAAGATTATGTTGGTAGCATGTCACTTCAGAAATTATTGTTTTTATCGTTTACCCACTCGAGGCGAGTAGGAACTAAGCTTGATGCTTGATACGTCTCCAACGTATCTATAATTTCTTATGTTCCATGCTAGTTTTATGACAATACCTACATGTTTTGTTCATACTTTATGATGTTTTGATGCATTTTCCACTAACCTATTAACAAGATGCGAAGCGCCAGTTCACTGTTTCTGCTGTTTTTGGTTTCAGAAATCCTACACAGGAAATATTCTCGGAATTGGACGAAACAAAAGCCCACGGTCTTATTTTTCCACGGGTTTCAGAAGACCGAAGAGGATACAAAGTGGGGCCACGAGGGCGCCACCATAGGGCGGCGCGGCCATGGAGGGGAGCGCGCCACCCTATGGGGTGGGCCTCGGGCCCGCTGCGCCCTTCCGCCTACTTAAACTCCCCGTCGCGAAAACCCTAGTGCGAGAGCCACGATACGGAAAAGTTCCAGAGACGCCGCCGCCAATCCCATCTCGGGATTCGGGAGATCGCCTCCGGCACCCTGCCGGAGAGGGAATCATCACCGGAGGGCTCTACATCACCGTGCGCCTCGGACTGATGCGTGAGTAGTTCATCCTTGGACTATGGGTCCATAGCGGTAGCTAGATGGTTGTCTTCTCCTCTTGTGCTATCATGTTTAGATCTTGTGAGCTGCCTAACATGATCAAGATCATCTATTTGTAATGCTACATGTTGTGTTTGGTGGGATCCGATGAATATGGAATACTATGTCAAGTTGATTATTGATCTATCATATATGTGTTGTTTATGTTCTTGCATGCTCTTCGTTGCTAGTAGAGGCTCTAGCCAAGTTGATACTTGTAACTCAAGAGGGAGTATTTATGCTCGATAGTGGGTTCATGCCTCCATTGAATCTGGGACAGTGACAGAAAGTTCTAAGGTTGTGGATGTGTTGTTGCCACTAGGGATAAAACATCAATGCTTTGTCTAAGGATATTTGTGTTGATTACATTACGCACCATACTTAATGCAATTGTCTGTTTGCAACTTAATACTGGAAGGGGTGCGGATGCTAACCGAAGGTGGACTTTTTAGGCATAGATGCATGCTGGATGGCGGTCTATGTTGTTTGTCGTAATGCCCTGATTAAATCTCATAGTGATCATCATGATATGTATATGAATCTTTATTTGTCAATTGCCCACCTGTAATTTGTTCACCCGGCATGCTATTTATCTTATTGGAGAGACACCACTAGTGAACTGTGGACCCGGTCCATTCTTTTACATCTGAAATACAATCTCTGCAATCTCTGTTCTCTGTTGTTCTTCGCAAACAAACATCATTCTCCACACCATACGTTCAATCCTTTGTTTTCAGCAAGCCGGTGAGATTGACAACCTCACCGTTAAGTTGGGGCAAAGTACTGTGATTGTGTTGTGCAGTTCCACGTTGGTGCCGGAATCAATGGTGTTGCGCACTACACTCCTCCACCAACAACCTTCACGTGGCCTTCATCTCCTACTGGTTCGATAAACTTGGTTTCTTGAGGGAAAACTTGCTGCTGTACGCATCACACCTTCCTCTTGGGGTTCCCAACACGTGTGCTTCACGCGTTATCAATGGACACTACAAGAATCCATGCGGTCTATGCTATCCTGGTCAAGCTTTATATAGGCAACTTGACCTAGGGTTTTAAGTCGTACAATCGAGTCATCTAAAATTCTAGTCAACTATCACCGTTGGTTCTTTTACTTGTTCTCCATGATGTATTGGATGGATCGATCGGGCCTTTACATAATGTTGGTCCTTGTTGAATAGGTCCAGCGAGGTAGCGACTGGATCAGGCTACTCTGGTCTTGTGGGATGAACAGTTCCTTGGGCCTACTCGGTTGGGTATTCCATCGTCATTAGGCCTCGAGTGCGTTGAGGATTCCTCAAGCCTTGCTTTTGCCTTGTAGTCTATTTTGTCAACTAGTCTAAGAAGTTGGTGGTGAGTCATCGACGAACTCCTATAGAAGAATATAATTAAGTTCACTTTGCTAGCTCCTGGTCCTACTGATTTTTAGTCAAGCCGGCTTGTGTTGTGTCGTAGATATAGACACCGGGGAATGAAGCTCCCCTTTTGGTTCAGCGGAGGGCGCAGAGCATGGGGAGCTCAACTGGATGTACGAGATGAAGCTCATAATCACAATAGACACATGTTTTATACCCAGGTTCAAGTTGTGATGTGCGAAACCCTACGTATTGCAACTATGTTGTATATAGTGGGTATTTTCCGATACAGTGTGTGTTCCCGGGGAAGGAGTTGATGGTTCCTTCTGCTCTAAGCCTCCTCTCTTTCCTTCGGCATGGCCTCTCCTTTTATAATTGCAAGGGGCAACCACAGGTGATGGTTCCATGCATCGATGCGCCTTGTTGACGGCAACAACTCCGTGAGTACCAACTTGTTGGCACTGCAAGTGCAGAATGTTGTAGCAAGCATCTTTTCCCCACAAGGGTAACTCGATGGTTTATATCAAACTCTCGAGGAGTTGGCTAGAGGCTGATTTCTTCTTCTCCTCTTCTACCAATCTGCAAAGCAAAGTTCTTTTCTTGTGTCCCCAACTCCACCGTGTGGTTATCAAGCACAAGGTTTTGAATTAGTAATATAAAAAATATATATATAAAAGTATAGTAAATTAAGTAAACTAGTCAAGCAAAATAGAAGCGGTAAAAGGATATTTGTTTTTGGGTTTTGTGTGTGTTTGCAAGTGAAGAAATTATTTTTTATTTTCGGATTAATAAATTGCAGAAAATATAAAGTGTGATAATTGTGTTGGAAATGTGTTTCTAATAATTTAAAATGGACCGGGGTTCATGGTTCACTTGTATACTATCGTTTTAAGTTGTAGTGGACACAAACAATTTATCAAAGACATAATATTGGTGGAACTTCAACATGTGTTTGATAAACATTCATATGGGCATTACGTCCTACATAGAGATGATGCAACACATCTCTCTTACACTCCTCAAGAAAGGGAAAACCTCAAGCAATCTTAAAGTAAGGATCAACAAAGTATAGCCTTAAGTAATTTGACATAATGTTTGAATCACAAATATTCTACCTTGAACAAACAAGATTATCAAGCTGTCACATGATAATTATAGCACATGAATTCAATTTATCCCTAGTTAGGTAACATAATAAAGGTAAATACCATAGTAGATCTTGAACTTGTTGTTACTACTCAATCACTACAACCATGCTACTCCATCTAATGCACATTTCTTCCCACACATGATCTTCCATATAAGTGGGATCAGAACAAACACTTAAGAACGGGGTACATGATATGCATCTATCAATACATCATACACATAATAGGTTCCAATCTCATATATCAAATCATAGAATAAATATCCACCACATATAAATTACATATATGACCATAACATGTTGGGCAGCTCATATGATACTAGATCTATGAAGAACAAGAGATAAATAGATCAAGCTAGAGCCACAAACCCATAGTTCAGAGGTGGAATACTCTCTCTTCATCGTGGTGATGGTGGTGGAGACGTTGGAGAAGGTAGAGATCCCTCCGGTGGCGGCTCTGGTGAAGTTTCCCCTTCAATTTTCACTCGTTCTGGCTCTGTTTTGGTGTTTTGGTGTTCCTACGATGCTCTCTTTGAGGAAGCCTCGGGGAGTGCTTTATATAGAGTTTCTATGTAAAACGGAGTCTGTGGGTGAATGAATCAAGCGAATCGGATGACCGAAGAGGGAAAGAGGTAGGGTGCGCGCCCACCCTTACTGGGCGCGCCACCTTACGTCTTCTAGCCCTCCTCGACCATATCGTGAGGTCCAAGTGCTCCAGATGCTTCTCCTGATGAAATATTGACATCCTCACGTCTGATGTCTACGTGTGCTTCTATTCTTGTAGACGGTGTTGGGCCTCCAAGAAGAGGTTTGTAGAAGCAGCAAGTTTCCTAAGTGGATCTTAAGGTTTATCGAACTCGGAAGTGAGGTCAAAGATAGTCCTCTCAAGCAACCCCGCAATTAAGATACAAGAAGTCTCTTGTGTCCCCAACACACCTAATACACTTGTCGGATGTATAGGTGCACTAGTTCGAGCGAAGAGATAGTAAAACACGAGGTGGTATAGATGGTGGTAATATTGCAGGAAGTAAAGATGCGGTAAAACAGTAAACAAGTGATGTTTGGTATTTGGAAACAAGGCCTAGGATCCTACTTTCACTAGTGGACACTCTCAACATTGATCACATAAAAAATAAATAACTTATCCTCATTGTGCTACATACACTCTCTTGTTTGATAACAAACACCATTCATTGTGTCGCTACAAGAGCTCCCTCAAGCAGGAGTTAACAAGCTCCACAACATTGAATTCATATTTAAGTAACCTCTAGAGTGTAATAGACCGTTGCAACTTAGACCGAGTACTAACATAGCATACACCTGTCAAATAGCTATGAAAGGGGAATAGATCGCATCAATACTATCATAGTAATAGTTAACGTCATAATCTACAAGAGATTACAATCATAACCTACGCCAGTACTACATGATGCACACTGTCAACATTACATCATGGAGGAGGAATAGACTACTTTAATAACATCACTAGAGTAGCACATAGATTAATAGTGATACAAAGCTCATGATCACATAAGATCACACCATGGGAGAGAGAGATGAACCACATAGCTCGGGTAGAGCCCTCGGCACGAGGGAGAACTACTCCCTCCTCATCATGGGAGACAGCAACCGCGATGAAGATGGCGGTGGTGTCGGTGGAGATGACTTCAGGGGCAATTCCCCGTCCGGCGGCGTGCGGCAGAGACTCCGTCCCCGAACTTGACTTCACGATGGTGGCTGCGTAACTTTTCGTCCCGTGGCTTATGTTTCGTCAATTAGAGAAGTGTGCCGAACAGCCTTTACTGGAACCAACGACTTGAGAGGCGGCATCGGCATCTTGTTAATAGGTTAGTTCGGAAAATGCATGAAATCATTATAAAGTGTGAGCAAAACATGTAGGTATTGTCATAAAACTAGCATGGAACATCAGAAATTATAGATACGTTGGAGACGTATCAAGCATCCCCAAGCTTAGTTCCTGCTCGTCCTCGAGTAGGTAAACGATAAAAGAATAATTTCTGTAGTGACATGCTACTTACATAATCTTGATCATACTATTGTAAAGCATATGAGATGAATGAAGTGATTCAAAGCAATGGTAGGACAATGACTAAACAACTGAATCATATAGCAAAGACTTTTCATGAATAGTACTTTCAAGACAAGCATCAATAAGACTTGCATAGGAGTTAACTCATAAAGCAATAAATTCTTAGTAGAAAGTTTTGAAGCAACACAAGGAAGATATAAGTTTCAGCGGTTGCTTTCAACTTCAACATGTATATCATGGATAATTGTCAACATAAAGTAATATAACAAGTGCACTAAGTAATCATGTAAGAATCAATGCACACATTGACACAAGTGTTTGCTTCTAGGATAAAGAAGTAGGTAGTAAACGGACTCAACATAAAGTAAAAAGAATGGCCCTTCGCACAGAGGAAGCATGGATTACTATTTTGTGCTAGAGCTTTTATTTTGAAAACATAGAAACAATTTTGTCAACGGTATTAATAATTCATATGCGTTATGCATAAAACTTCCTACAAGTTGCAAGCCTCATGCATCAAATACCAATAGTGCTTGCACCTTGTCCTAATTAGCTTGGATTTACATGGATTATCATTGCATAACATATGTTTCAACCAAGTGTCACAAGGGGGTACCTCTATGCCGCCTGTACAAAGGTCCAAGGAGATAGATCGCATTTGATGTCGCCGTTTTGAGTTCAGAGGTATGATACGTCCAAAACGTATCTACTTTCCCGAACACTTTGCTATTGTTTTGCCTCTAATTTGTGTATTTTGGATACAACTAACACGGATAAACGCTGTGTTTTCAGGAGAATTGCTCTGGTGTCTCGTTTTTGTGCAGAAATCCAACTTTAGGAAAACCTCGGAATTTATACAAAAGGGCCTATTTTCCCAGAAGACTCACGGAGCCAAAGGGCAAAGCCAGGTGGGGCACGAGGGCCCCACACACTAGGCTTGAGCGGCGGGAGACGGTAGCGGCCCACAGATGGCCCCCTCGACTTCAGCCCCGAGCGCCTCCTTCGACTACTTGTAAGCCCTCGACCTAAAACGCACGGGGAGAAGTGGAAGTCGCCAGAAACCCCGCCACATCGAGAAACTCCGTCTCGGGAGCCGAAGTCTCCGTTCTGGCACTCCGTCGGGCCGGGGAATTGGAGGAGATCTTCCGCCATCACCGCCAACGCCTCTCCATCGACCAGCCATGTTTCCCCCATCCATGTGTGAGTAATTCCTCTGTAGGCTGAAGGGGATGGTAGGGATTGGATGAGATTGGTCATGCAATAGTCATAAGATTGTTAGGGCATAGTGCCAGTATCCGTAGATGTCACTTTTATGATATTGTTGCAACTTGTTATGCTTAATGCTTGTCACTAGGGCCCGAGTGCCATGATCTCAGATCTGAACATGTTATTGATTCATGAAGATATTCGTTGTTTATGATCTTACACTAGTGGAAAATAGGCTATCTGTGGCGGAACCAATGGCCCCGAAGTGACAAGAATCGGAACAACCGGAGGGGATGGTAGTGATGTGAGGATCACATGTGTTCACGGAGTGTTAATGCTTTGCTCCGGTACTCTATTAAAAGGAGTACCTTAATTTCCGGTAGTTTCCCTAGAGGCCCGGCTGCCACCGGCTGGTAGGACAAAAGATCTTGTGCAAGTTTCTCATTGCGAGCACGTACGACTATATATGGAACACATGCCTATTGATTGATTAGTACTTGGATACCGTTTTATTATTATCTGCAAATGCTGTTTGAGTGTTACATGAGTTTCTCTCATCCATGCAACGCTTGTTAATCCCAGTCTGTGCCTACAGTATTTTAATCCTGCTATTTACTATAATCACTACGCTGTCTTTGTTTCACGGCTAACATTTCACTCACCCTCTTGCTATAAAGCTGTTAACTCTTGGTAGCCTCTTGCAGGCAAGTCTGTTTCCAGTGCGGCCTAGTTGACAACTCACATTGTTAAGGCTTACAAGTATTCTTTGTCTCCACGATACGTCTCCAACGTATCGATAATTTCTTATGTTCCATGCTACTTTATTAATGATGCCTACATGTTTTATGCACATTATATGTCATATTTATGCATTTCTGGAACTAACCTAACAAGATGCCTGAGAAAGAACGATTCTTTTTGTTTCTGCTGTTTGGTTTTCAGAAATCCCCTGTGAAATATTCTCGGAATTGGGCCCCACGAAGCCCAGGGTCTTATTTTTGCACGGAGCTTCCGAAGACTGAAGAGATAACGAAGTGGGGGCGACGAGGCGCCGCCACCATATGGCGGCGCGGCCAGAAGGGGGGCCGCGCCGCCCTATGGTGCCAGGCCCTCGTGGACACCACGACCTACCCTTCCGCCTGCCAGCCTCGTCGCGGCTCCCCGATGCGAAAGGAGCCACGATGCGGAAGGCACTCGAGGAGAGCGCCGCCGCCGCCGTCCATCTCGGGGGATTCGGGAGATCGCCTCCGACACCCTGCGGAGGGATTCATCTCCGGGAGGACTCTTCATCGCCATGATCGCCTGCGGATCGATTGGTGAGTAGTTCACCCCTGGACCATGGGTCCATAGCGGTGTACCTAGATGGTCGTCTTCTCCTTGTTGTGCTTCATTGTTGGATCTTGTGAGCTGCCTAACATGATCAAGATCATCTATCTGTAATACTATATGTTGTGTTTGTCGGGATCAGATGGATAGAGAATACTAGTATGGTGATTATCAATCTATTGTTTATGTGTTGTTTATGATCTTGCATGCTCTCCGTTATTAGTAGAGGCTCTTGGCCAAGTTTTGCTCTTAACTCCAAGAGGAGTATTTATGCTCGATGGTGGGTTCATGCCTTCATTGACACATGGGCAGTGAGAAAGTTCTAAGGTTGTGATGTCTTTGTGCCACTAGGGATAAAACATTGATTCTATGTCTAAGGATGTAGTTGTTGATTACATTCGCACCATACTTAATGCAATTGTACATTGCTTAGCAACTTAATACTGAATAGGGTTCGGATGATAATTTGAAGGTGGACTTTTTAGGCATAGATGCGGTTGGATGGCGGTCTATGTACTTTGTCGTAATGCCCCGATTAAATCTCACTATATTTATCATATCATGTATATGCATTGTTATGCCCTTCTCTATTTGTCAATTGCCCATTGTAATTTGTTCACCCAACATGCTTTTATCTTATGGAGAGACACCTCTAGTGAGCTTTGTGGACCCCGGTCCTATTCCTTACATAGCATACAATCTCTTGCAATTGTGTTTTACTATTTTACGGCAAACAATCATCTTCCACTCGTCGCTTGTCCTTTGTTACAGCAAGCCGGTGAGATTGACTTCCTCATTGTTTCGTTGGGACAAAGTACTTGGGTGTGTTGTGCACAGGGTTCACGTTGGCGCCGGAATCCCTGTTTGTTGCGCCGCATCACATTTCGCCACCATCAACCTTCAACGTGCTTCTTGGCTCCTCTGGGTTTCGATTAAACCTTGGTTTCTTTATGAGGAAAACTTACTGCTGTACGCATCATGCCTTCCTCTTGGGGTTCCCAACGAACGTGTGGAGTTACACGCCATCAAGCTCTTTTTAAGGCGCCGTTGCCGGGGAGATGAAGACACTTTGCGGGAGTCTCCACTTCATAATCTCTTTACTTTGTTTTTGTCTTGCTTTATTTTATTTACTACTTTGTTTGCTGCACCTAAACAAAACACACAAAAATTAGTTGCTAGTTTTACTTTATTTATTGTCTTGCTCTCTATATCAAAAACACAAACAAAAATTAGTTACCTGCATTTAATTTATTTTGTTATCATGTCTAGTCCTGTACTTGTTTTTATTTACACTAGTTAGGCATAATGGAAAACAATGACCTTCTTATTCTATTTCCTGATTTAAGACATGGATGGTTTGATGCGAAAATTAAAAACCCCATGGAACATATTAATATGAATGCTTTGAACACTATTGTTGCTAATGCTATGGAAAATTCTAAGCTTGGGGAAGCTGGCTTTGATGAGCATGATATTTCTAGATCCCCAAGCATTGAGGAGAAAATTTACTTTGATAATACTATGCCTCCTATATTTGATGATGAGAATAATAATAATGATAGCTACTTTGTTGAATTTGCTCCCACTACAACTAATAAAATTGATTATGTATAGAGGTAATAATTTTATGCATGAGACTCATGATAAGAATGCTTTATGTGATAGTTATATTGTGAGTTTGCTCATGCATGTTGCTACTGAAAGTTATTATGAGAGAGGAAAACGATCATAGAATTTCGAAATTTAGAAGTGTGAGTTGTAAGACGTACCTTTCACTCGCAAGTTTACGTTCCTCTTTCATATGAACTTGTTTCTTCAAAACTCAGA
Source organism: Lolium multiflorum (assembly GCA_030979885.1). Classification (NCBI taxonomy): domain Eukaryota; kingdom Viridiplantae; phylum Streptophyta; class Magnoliopsida; order Poales; family Poaceae; genus Lolium; species Lolium multiflorum. The sequence continues at coordinate 4,256 of JAUUTY010000831.1, read as the reverse complement.
TTATAGGAAGCATGTTAGACTTAAATTTGTTTTCAATTTGCCTCTTGATGCTCTCTTTTGCTTCACATACTATTTCTTGCGAGTGCATCATTAAAATTGCTGAGCCCATCTTAATGGCGTTAAAGAAAAGCGCTTATGGGAGACAACCCATGTTTTTACTACAGCAATTTTTTGTTTGTTGAGTCTTGGAAGTTGTTTACTACTGTAGCACACTCTCCTTATCATGTTTTTGTGCCAAGTAAAGTTTCTATGTCAAAGTTGATGTTATATTTGGGATCGGTGCTACGCAGAAACAGCATTGCTGTCTGTCACGAATCTGGGCACAGGTCTCTGTAGAAAATTCGAAAAATCTGCCAATTTAAGAGCGTGATCCTCAGATATGTACGCAACTTTCATTAGTTTTGAGTTTTCCATTTGAGCAAGTCTGGTGCCAGCTTTAAATTCGTCTTTACGAACTGTTCTGTTTTGACAGATTCTGACTTTTATTTCGCATTGCCTCTTTTGCTATGTTGGATTCATTTCTTTGATCCATTAATGTCCAGTAGCTTTATGCAATCTCCAGAAGTGTAAAGAATGTTTTGTCACCTCTGGACATGTGAATTATTAATTGTGCACTAACCCTCTAATGAGTTTGAAGTTTGGTGTGAAGGAAGTTTTCAAGGGTCAAGAGGAGAATGATATACTATGATCAAGAGGAGTAGAAAGCTCTAAGCTTGGGGATTGCCCCGAAGTGGTTCACCCCTGCATATTTTAAGAAGACTCAGCGTCTAAGCTTGGGGATGCCCAAAGGCATCCCCTTCTTCATCTTAACATCATCAGGTTCCTCCCTGAAACTATATTTTTATTGAGTCACATCTTGTGTTCTTTACTTGAAGTATGTCGGTTTGTTTTTGTTTTGTTTTGTTTGAATAAAATGGATCTAGCATTCACTTTGTGGGAGAGAGACAACGCTCTTTTGTTGCATATGGACAAATATGTCCTTAGGCTTTACTCATAATGTTCAAGCGAAGTTTCTTCTTCGTTAAATTGTTATATGGTTGGAATTGGAAAATGTTACATGTAGTAATTCTAAAATGTCTTGGATAATGTGATACTTGGCAATTGTTGGTCTCATGTTTAAGCTCTTGCATCATATGCTTTGCACCCATTAATGAAGAAATACATAGGACTTGCTAAAATTTGATTTGCATGTTGGTCTCTCTAAGGTCTAGATAATATCTAGTATTGAGTTTTGAACAACAAGGAAGACGGTGTAGAGTCTTATAATGTTTACAATATGTCTTTTCTGTGAGTTTTGCTGCACCTGTTCATCCTTGAGTTTGCTTCAAATAACCTTGCTAGCCTAAACCTTGTATCGAGAGGGAATACTTCTCATGCATCCAAAATCCTTAGCCAACCACTATGCCATTTTTGTCCACCATACCTACCTACTACATGGTATTTCTCAGCCATTCCAAAGTAAATTGCTTGAGTGCTACCTTTAAAATTCCATCGTTCTCCTTTGCAATATATAGCTCATGGGACAAAATAGCCTTAAAAACTATCGTAGTATTGAATATGTACTTATGCACTTTATCTTTTATTAAGTTGCTTGTTGTGCGATAACCATGTACGAGAACGCCATCAACTATTGTTGAATATCATGTGAGTTGCTATGCATGTCGGTCTTGTCTGAAGGATCTATCATTTTAGTGGTTGGAGCATGCAAAATTGTTAGAGAAGAACATTGGGCCGCTAACTAAAGCCATGAATCACGGTTGAAGTTTCAGTTTTGGACATATACCTCAATCTCATATGAGAATAATAATCATTGCTACATGCTTATGCCTTTAAGAGGAGTCCATTATCTGTTGTCCATGTTTGTCCCGGTATGGATGTCTAAGTTGAGAATAATCAAACGAGAAATCCAAAATCACGAGCATTCTCCTTAGACAGCTGTACGAGGCGGCATGGAGGTACCTTTGTGACACTTGGTTGAAACATGGCATGCAAAGATCCGGTAGTCAAGCTAAGTAGGACAAGGTGCGGGCACTATTAGAGACTTGCAACTTGTAAGATCTAATTTACATAACTCATATGCTTTATTACTACCGTTGACAAAATTGTTTCATGTTTTCAAAATAAGCTCTAGCACAAATACAGATGCTTTCCTCTTTGAAGGACCATTCTTTTACTTTTATTGTTGAGTCAGTTTACCTATCTCCTTCCACCTTAAGAAGCAAACACTTGTGTGTACTGTGCATTGATTCCTACATACTTGCATATTGCACTTGTTATACTACTTTATATTGACAATATCCATGAGATATACATGTTATAAGTTGAAAGCAACCGCTGGAAAACTTAATCTTCCTATGTGTTGCTTCAACACCTTTACTTTGATTGTGCTTTATGAGTTAACTCTTATGCAAGACTTATTGATGCTTGTCTTGAAGTACTATTCATGAAAAGTCTTTGCTATATGATTCACTTGTTTACTCATGTCATCACCATTGTTTGATCGTTGCATTCATTACATATGTTTACAAATAGTATGATCAAGATTATGATGGCATGTCACTTCAGAAATTATCTTTGTTATCATTTTACACTCGGAACGAGCAGAACTAAACAGGGATGCTGATGCGTCTCCAACGTATCGATAATTTCTTATGTTCCATGCTACTTTATTAATGATACCTACATGTTTTATGCACATTATATGTCATATTTATGCATTTTGGAACTAACCTATTAACAAGATGCGAAGAGCCAGTTGCTGTGTTTTTACTTGCTGTTTTTGGTTTTCAGAAATCCTATGTGGAAATATTCTCGAATTGAATGAAATCTTCTCCCAGGAGTCTATTTTTGCACGGAGCTTCCGGAAGACCAAAGAGATAACGAAGTGGGGCGACGAGGCGCCACCATAGGGCCGTGCGGCCGGGGGGGCCGCGCCGCCTATGGTGTGGGCCTCGTCGGCCCCATGACCTACCCTTTAGCCTACTTAAAGCCTCCGTCGCGAAAACCCCGATGCGAGAGCCACGATACGGAAAACCTTCCGGAGACGCCGCCGCCGCCGTCCCATCTCGAGTTCGGAGATCGCCTCAGGCACCACTGTGGGAGAGAGGGATTCATCTCCGGGAGGACTCTTCACCAGCACCATGATCGCCTCCGGAGTGATGAGTGAGTAGTTCACCACGGACCATGGGTCCATAGCAGTGCTAGATGGTCGTCTTCTCCTTGTTGTGCTTCATTGTTGGATCTTGCTGAGCTGCCTAACATGATCAAGATCATCTATCGTAATACTATATGTTGTGTTTGTGGGATCCGATGGATAGAGAATACTATGTTATGGTGATTATCAATCTATTGTTTATGTGTTGTTATGATCTTGCATGCTCTCCGTTATTAGTAGAGGCTCTGGCAGAGTTTTGCTCTTAACTCCAGGGAGTATTTATGCTCGATAGTGGGTTCATGCCTTCATTGACACAGGACGGTGACGGAAAGTTCTAAGGTTGTGATGTCTTTGTTGCCACTAGGGATAAAACATTGATTCTATGTCTAAGGATGTAGTTGTTGATTACATTACGCACCATACTTAATGCAATTGTACTTTTGCTTAGCAACTTAATACTGAATAGGGGTTCGGATGATAACACGAAGGTGGACTTTTTAGGCATAGATGCGGTTGGATGGCGGTCTATATGCTTTGTCGTAATACCCAATTAAATCTCACTATATTTATAATATCATGTATATGCATTGTTATGCCCTTCTCTATTTGTCAATTGCCGCGTAATTTGTTCACCCAACATGCTTTTATCTTATGGAGAGACACCTCTAGTGGTATGGACCCCGGTCTATTCCTTTACATCTGACTACTCCAATTGTGTTTTACTATTTTCTTGCAAACAATCATCTTCACACAATACGGTTAATCTTTGTTACAGCAAGCGAGTGAGATTGACAACCTCAGCTGTTTCGTTGGGACAAAGTACTTGGGTGTGTTGTACGGGTTCCACGTTAGCGCGGGAATATTTTGTTGTTCTGTGTATCACATTTGTACCATCCAACCTTCAACGTGCTTCTTGGCTCCTCCTGGTTCGATTAAACCTTGGTTTCTTTACGAGAAACTTGCTAAATGGCATCATACCAGCCCATGCCAGGGTTCCCAGCGAACGTGTGAGGTACACGCCATCAAGCGCTGTGTCGAATCAATAGAGTGGGTAATACTTCCCTCGAAAGTGTTGCGATCCCTATACTTGTGGGTCATCAAG